>WYDI02008509.1:0-38198 GCA_009867235.2 Psittacus erithacus | reverse complement strand
CCCCGGGTCATCCATTTTCCCCTTCTTGAAAATGGGGTTATATTTCCCTTTTTCCAGTCATTGGGAACTTCACCTGATTGCCATGATTTTTCAGATATGATAGACAATACTTATGGTGTATGACACTTTTCAAATATAATGGGCATTGCATACTTACCCTGTGCAATAGCAATCAAAGGTCTTTTAGATTCTTCAGGCAGAACCTCACCTTTTTTCTTCCTCCAAACCTAAGTTTTCTTTATTTTTCACTTATTTATGAAACACTTCTCAGTGTTTTACTAATCTTTTGGAATAGCAGATACTGGGAATCCTTTCTGCACACTGTTGCTCAATGGCTGAATAGATGCTATGTGTCTCCCATCTATGTGTCTCCCATATTTATTTACATTCTAGGGATTCTTTTCACCTTTTTTGCAGAAATGGAACCTTGAAAGTGCCATTTCTTCTTTTCCATTGTACATCTACACAGGCATTTTTATATTTTGCAGCTTCATTTAACTTGATTTCCCTTACATCAGTTTTGGCATAGGCAATTCCCAGCTCTCTTTTTCACTGATTATCATTTTGGATTGCTGTTGGATGCCCATAATCCTTACCTCTTTTGGCCTCTTTCCACAGATCCTCTGTCCTCATGCATATTCTTGGCACTTCCCACTTGAGTGAGATCTGTGAATTTCTTTCATGCCTGTGTTCATTTCTCTGCCAGATCATGTATGAGGATGTTAACTAACACTGATACATGTGGATATTCCACTAACTGCTTTCCTGCAATGCCATGTAATATAAGTGATTCATTACCTTCTGTTTTTTGTTTTCAGCATTTCAGTTAAATATTGGGCTATGCAGCTGCTCAAAGACAGGCCGATTTAATTTATGTGGCAAGAACAATTTCATGACATATTGTCTCACATGCTTTGGTACAGACCAGATATTTTATATCTACTGTAATAATTTTAATCTTGTTATTCTTCTATAACAAAAAATAAACTGAATCCACATGTATCTGAACTTAATCTATCCATTTATTTTCATACAAAGTCAATGAAAAACACAGCTAACTCAAAACAGTAGCTTTCCTCCACCTCTTGTTGCAAAGAAGAGATTGAGACTTTTACTAACACCATAGCTGAATGTTGCTTTAGCAGTTGAGGCAGTGGTCTGCGCAAAAAGGGTGTTGCTTTTCCACCGTACGATACGGAAGGAGCTCTGCACCTGCCTAAGATAAACCAGTCAAGTAAACTCCCATTTAAGCTCTTCTCCTGTAAACACAGTCTGATTTTCAAAATAGGAATAAATTCATTCCAAGTGTAGTTTTGTGAGTGGAGATAGTGAAAAGAGAGATCAACAAATAGATAGGGGAAAATAGAGATCAACAAATAGATAGGGGAAAATAGATATGAGAAAGTACAGGCTATGTCGGAAAGAGAGAGCATGGACAGTTTCTTATCTGAGTAGCATGACCATATTTCTTTACTTTTAAAAGGGAAACCATGTATTGCTTGTGTGTCTATATTTCTGCTTCTTCTCGCAAGTGCCCAGCTGCCTGCTCTGTCAGTGCCTGAACTTGGTCAGGCACCTGCTGCTTTTATGAGGTTGCACCTTATTATTTTCTATGTTTCAGTGATTACAACAAAAACTCTGGGGTTGTCCTGAAATCTATTCAGACCTTTTTTTTTTTTAAGTTACTAAACAACTTTGAGGTTTTGCGGTTATTTTTTTTAGCAAAATGATAAAATCTCTCCTATCAGTGAAGCCTATAAGGTTTTCTTTGTTATAAGCAAAGCATTTACCCTCAAAATAAAATGCTATTTGGCAGGGGGTTGCAGGAAAGCTGGCCCTTCCACATCCCTCATATGTCACTGCTGCTTCCCCAGACCCAAACTAAGCAATGATGGGACGATCAGCTGGATGCTGTCTTACATCTTTTATTTCATCACATCTTTTGCCAATGAAACTTCAAGGGGACAGTCTTTAAGAACAGAGATCCAGGAAGTGTGAATAAAAATCTTCATTTTCTGGTCCTGGGCCAGGGTAAAGATGTCTGTTAATTTATGAATGAATCAGATTTGTGCTGGAAACCATTTACAAGGAATGTGTTCTTGGTCTCTTGCTTCATGCTAGTCAAAGCAAAGTCACCTATTGATGTCAAGCTGCATCTACGCTACCACTGTTATGCTAACCCTAATGTTAATCCAAGGCCTTCAGCATGAATGATTCACAAATTTCATTAGAGAAAAAGGTCTGCTAAAACCTCCAGACAATTCCTTTGGAAAGCTGAGAGTGTATTTAGATTCAGCTGACATCTGTATTTGGATTAAAATTACATTCTTAGTTATACTTCTCCTCCCACCGCTTTAAATCTCCAGAAAAGCATAACTTTAGAAAGGAAGACCACATTCTCTAACAGCCAAGAGGAAGATTTACAAGCCAGATGGTGATACTTAAAATATGATGCAAGTTAATTTTTCCTTTCTTTCAATGTGAAAACATCACCATCCCTTTAGCCTACTATCTCTGTCTCAAGATGACAGAGTACTCTAAACTCACTAAATCCTTCTGCACTAATTAAACACCCTTTCCTAGCAGTGGTAGAGACATCAGAAGATGCACCTTCTGTCGTTAGAAAGCAAAAGCTTATGTAGATAGAAATAATAAATAGAATGCATAGAAAAGTTCTTCCTGCTGTTCCCTGAAATAGGATCCTGGCTTTCATTTAAAAAAAAGAAAACAAACAACCAAAACCAAAAATGCAAAAAAAAAGAGAGGATTTTAAAGAATATTTCTGGGTTTTGGCTGCCACAGTTTGTACTTTCAGGTTATAGCCCATGGATTTTGGCAACTGACATCCAAAAAATGCCAGTGGCTTTGAACAAATTAAAACCAAAAATAAACCAGCAAACCACTCAAAAAACCTTTTTCTCAAAATATACCTTTTTATCCTCAAGAATGGTTTAGGATAAAATGCTTCAGTTTGCAACCACAAAATGTTTAATTTAAAAAAAACAGTAAAAACTTCATTTCTGGCTACCATACTTTGCTTTCATGAGACCATCAGGACACATCTGCAACTTCAGAGCTCTGCCTGGGACGAGGGTTTAACACTGTATTTTGTTGTGCATTGCAAAATGAGCCTGTGGTTCATCATGAGGGAAACTGAGTGAAATTATAGGTCTTGTGTAATACAGTAACACCAACTGAATGGCTTTATACCACTTCTTGGCAGCATACATCTAGGAATTGATAAAACATTGTGAACATTTGCAATGATACTGAGAGGACTGCATTTCCTCCCATGTTGTGGTCTCTTTGCATGTCATTCATCTGATGATATGCAGATGTCAAAAATTAAGCCAAAGAATCCTGCTTTAGTGGTACTCACAAAACACAAAGTGTTGGAAAGCATTTCTATGTCCAACGGAGAATGTCCCTAGTATATCTTATTGCCACTTGGTGTGTACCCAACTTCTGTCTGGAGATGAGGAGTGTGCTGGGGGTAAGAAGAAAGCATGCCCTTCAGCTTTCCCTATTAATGATAGGAGATATTCCTGATGCAGCTGGAGTAGCATAATTAGAAAAATGCATAAACTTGAGCCAAAGACTAGCTAAAAAAAAACCAAAAGTGTAAAAATCTGTGTACATTCATAGCAGTTTTCTTAACATGCTGTAGTTCCACATTCTCAACTCCAGGGCCCCAGACATTGTAAAAGCCTGTCAGTGCCTTTTGAGCAGTTAGAGCATTTTAATGTCTGGTCTTCAGCAGTGAAATGCTCTTTCAGAAGAGCCAAATCTGAGTTTGATTGTGACAGCATTCATAGTTTGACGGTCAACCACCATTTTCTTTCCAAAACTAATGTAGATATTATAAGAGGAAACTACAACAGTGTTTTGTTTTGCAGTAGAAGTGCAATTTTGCACCGAACCCCACAGTCACCTCATTTATTGTCCATTGGTTCATTTAGTAGGATGGCTTGGAGCATGCAAACTGCAATTTTTTGGGAAGAAATAAAAAGGGCAGCTCTATCACAAGCACCTAACATACGCTCCCTAAGACTCTCATGGCAACAAGAAGTTTTCAGTCTGAAACAGGGAAGTCTATAAAAGGTCTGATTGCTGTCTTCAACTGCCTAATAGGAGTAAGGGGAAGATGTGGGCAGACTTTTCTTGTGAGTGCATAGTGATAGGAGTAAAGGCAAAAGACACAAGCTGAAAGAAGGAAAATGCCCTTTAGATACTGGGAAGTAAATAATTCATTGTAAGGTTAGTCAGATGTTGGAAGACAAGAGTGTTTAGGGAATCTCTATTCCTAGACATATTAAAAACTTTACTAGACCAAGTTCAGCAATCTAATCAAAACTGATTCTTCTCTGAGTGGGGAGTTAGATCTGACAGCTTCCAGAGATCTCCTCCAACCAAAAACATTTAATGCCAAATTTTTAATCAATAAGAGAGCTTCACACCACATAAGCAGTGGCTGCGTTTGGTCCAGATACCAGACTAAATTGAGTCTGAAATAAAATCCTCAAGCCACGTGTAATAGATTTAGAGGGATCACCTTCTTTGATGAATTGATCCCTTTTTATTGCACCAAGCAAACGGTTATGGTAATATCTAAAGAGACATAAGTTTTCAGCTAGAACAAATTTTTCTGTATCCAGTATAAAATTCATAGAATCAGTTCAATCCCCTGCCACACGCAGTGACACCTTTCACTAGACCAGGTTGCTCCAAGCCCCTTCCAATCTGGCCTTGAACACTGGATGGGGCAGCCACAGCTTCTCTGAGCAGCCTGTGCCAGGGCCTCACCACCCCCACAGAGAAGAACTTTGCAAGATCCTATCTAAATCTCTCCTCTCTCAGTTTAAGGACATTCCGCCTTGTCCTATCTCTAGCATCCCTTATCAAAAGCCCCTCCTATTATTTTTTTTTTGTCAGCCCCTTTAGCACTGGAAGCTGCTCTAAGGTCTCCCTGGAGCCTTCTCTTCTCCAGGCTGAATAAGCCCAGATCTCTCAGCCTGTCTCCATAGGAAAGGTGCTCCAGCCCTCAAAGCATCTTTGAGGCCCCTTCTGGACTCATTTGAGCAGGACCACACCTTTCTTATGCTGGGGGCCCCAGAGCTTGACACTATAGCCCAGAGTCAGTCTCACAAGAGCAGAGTAGAGGGGAAGAATTCCCTCCCTCTACTTGCTGGTCATGTTTCTTTTGACACAGCCCAAGATATTATCCAAAAACACCAAAGGCAAGGTTTCTGTAAACTGCTTGATAATCCTGTATGATAGATTAAATTCAGTTATGGTATACTTTGCAGTTTGCTCTCTCTGTGCTACCATAGTTGAGATGTTTTAGGTATTTAAAGTCTATAGAGTGACATAAACTCATTGGCATTGTTTTGTGCAATATGAATGACTTGATGTGGCAGTTAGTGATAGCAAAGTGCAGATGAAGCTGGCTGCAACCCTCCATCAGTGTGTGGATTCTTTCTTGAAGCTATTATCATTTCTGAATGTCATTGCTGTCAAAGAACAGTTGCACTGCACTCCTTGCATCTGTCAGAACTCAGCATGGAAACCTTTCCATGGATACCAAAGGAAAAACAAAACATAAATAGAAACTCTCAAAAGACGTTCTTACCTGAATATGGAGAAAACAGAATGAGCTTTTATAGGAAGCTCTCACTTAATAAGAACATTTGAGGACAAAAGAATGAAAAAATGTATTAAACATAAAGGGTTGTTGAATCATGCTTTTCAATCTTATTTTTTCTTATCAGTGCACCTATCCCATAAATAACTGAATAATATCCCTCTGACACTCAGAGTGACGCAACTTACTTGATATTATCTGCAGAAACCAAAGATGCCTGATGGGTTTATATTGTTCCCTGTAATATATTCATATCAGTGATGCTTCTTCCAGCCTGTTTTATTAGTCCTTTCAAATGACTCCTTTCATAATCCTTTCATAGTAACTCCTGTGAAATTAGTAACAATCAACATCAACTTTTGAAGGTCTAGTACTGAAATTCTACTTCATTCTTTTTCTTATCCTAATTCTACCCCATTGCTCATTTATGTCATTTTTATAAAATGTTCTTCCAAACATAGACGAATACTTGTTCCTTTTTTTTTTTTGGCTTGAAACGTGAATCAAAATATTAGCAGGGAACTGTGTTCTGCTCTGACACAAAAAGCAACCAGATTTATGCAGGAGCTTTGGCAAAATAAAAGAAGATCAAAAAGCTGATTTGAGCCAAACCGGTACAAGGTGTTTACAGACACAGTTTGCTATGCTTTTAGCTTTTAAAAATAAAATCTATCTAAACATCTATTTTAAACATAAGTACCATTTCAAAAGATGTGAAAATTGAAAACTCCAGTCAAAATGCTTTTCTTTCACTCATAACCTAAAATGGTTATGAATGAAAATAAAATAATCCATCTATATCTACATTACTTCTATCAGTTGACTAGCTTTTCTCCAAATAACACTTATTTTGGAGATTTTAACTCCTTCCTCTCTGTTTATAGGTCTTCAGGCTGAAGTCTTCACAGCAGACTGAAAAACTGAAACATGGATTTTCTGATAACTTTTGGAAAGAACTGAGGCTCACCTCTCTCCACAACCCTTGTTTCCCTCTGTCCATTTCTCTCCCTGTTTCAATTCGTGCCTCTCTATGGTCTGTGGTGTCCAAATTGCTGACAATGCCCAGTCTTCCTGCCTAACTGTCATAATTTCATATCTAGCTGCCAAACACAGGCTGCACAAAGAAATAAAACCCAGTTTTTTCCGTTTCACACAGTGGGGAGGCCCATAAAGATTCCCTCATTAGCAAACATATAGCTGCCAGCAATGCTTTTTAATAGCTCCCTTTCCCTGAGATGCTTTATGGCTACAAATAAAGGCTGATCACAGGCCTACTAAATAACTCACACAAATGAAATACGTTATTTGTCTGACCATTTCCCAGCAGTAAAGAGACCACGAGCATGCCTATGCCATCTTTCTGATCACTGCACCCTGGGCTATAATTACCTGCTCATCTAAATGTAAATTACTGCAACGACAAGCATATCTATTGTCCACAGAACACCAGCACTACTTGTGTTTTGCTTATAACAGAAGGAAAGGACATACCTTCTTCAAGCTGTTCTGTTGGTGAGATGTTCTTGTAAGGTTTAATCTAGTCACTCAGTAGTCTCAAGAGACTGGTGAAACTGTGCAGTAGAATGACATCATAGGGTGAATTTTTGGAATTCAATTTCTGTGGCAACACATAACATAGAAGGGCAAAGCTATATGATGGTGTCAATGCATTAAAGACCATGCAAGTATAAAGAATAATAGAATCATAGAATATCTGAAATTGAAAGGGACCCATAAGGATCACCAAGTCTAACTCCCTGCTCCTCACAGGAATATCTAAAAGTAAACCATATAATCATATGACTAAGAGTGTCATCTCACCAATAAGCAAAACACTTTCTGGGAACTTTTGCAGAGGATTTTCCTGAGAAATTTCTTCTGGCATTCACCTAAAATGCTGGCTTTTTGAACTTCAGAATAATATAATGAGGCGAAATAGTTCCAACCTGCTACATATCCAACAGGCTTCACCTCAAGATTAAAAACAAAGTTAATCTTTGGAGAAAAGAACATTTTTGATCAAAGAGATGAGTTGAAAGGCTGATGAAGGGATGCCGATGAATGTAGGCCTAGTGCTCCACCCCAGTGCTTTCAGGGGAGGTACAAGTGGAGAAAAACTTGAGTTCTTGTCCATGAAGCAGGGCCAAAAGCTATTCTGCTACATGGATATGCTATGGGTTTAAAAGTTTGTGCAGCTTATTGATATACTGATTAACAGAATTACATGAATGTTAGAGCAAAGAAACGTCCAAAACCAATAGGGCATACAAAGGAACTTGGATCCTACTGCTAATTTCCTCTACAATTCCAGTCAAGTCTTTAGGCTTCTTTTATTGATGACACTTTATGATCTTTCTTGTTTATTTAGAATATGCATTCAAAATTGAAGGCTAAGTTTCTCTGATAATTTTTATTGTATGAGCTGCAAAGGGTCTTTGATCTCAAATGCATATTCTGAAAAGTAGGACTACTGATTTGAGAGCTTATAGATGAAGTTTTTTGATTAAGTTTAAGACAGTCCAAAAGATCAATGTAATGAAACTGAGGTCAAGCTGTATTTAAGCTCTTAATCAGGATTTTTAATAAGAATGAGAAATTTTATAAGGAACAGGTTATCTTAGCATTTCAAAGATAGGAAAGTTTAAAAAAAAAGTGACTCAATCAAGGGAAACCATGAATGAAATCCAGAGTTTTCAAGCCTTAAGGGCAAGTTTTACTTTCACAAACTACCCTGCCTTTTTCTAAGACAGTTACTGCCCTATTTCTTCCTTAGACACTGAACAGCTTGACAGGACTATGAACTTCAGGACAAAAAGAACAGTCAACTGCATGTTTTGTTGCTGGCCTGAGTGGAAATCTTGGATCTTTGCATGTAGCCTAGAAGGGAAAAGGACTCCGTTTTGCATTTTGATGTTCTTGAAGATTGATTGTTGCTTCAAGGATGCTATCTTGCCATGACACATTCATGAAATAGCTCAAAGTTTTACTACACAACTGATTTTCCAAAGAGCAATAAAAAATGCCACTATTGCACATGTCACCCCAATTTGCTCCTTTTTCTCAGTCTTGTACCTCATTAAATTTTGATTTGTGCCCAGAAGCAATCACAGGACATGAAATTGCTCAAGTAAGTTTTAAAAAACACTAACCAGTCCTTTAAAATTGACTTTGCTTTCTACACACATTAGATTCAGGGCTGTGGATTCTGGGTTTGGGACAATACAACAATAATACTCCCAAGAGAGACATAACTGTATGGGTCACTCTTTATCTTCATTTCATTAGAAGATCTGCCTTCAGCAAGAACATTTCCGGATCAAGGGAAATTTTGGACAAAAGCTTTTTCTTTTTAATTTTTTTGTTTTCTTTGGAAGGGGATTTTGTTGGAAATAATTTAATTATTTAAGAGTTTTTCAGCATAAAACTTTCATTGCTAATGATACCTTAATTCCAGGTTGCATGATGAAGTCAGAGCATTGTCTCCACTTTACTCAGCCCTGGCAAGGCCTCACCTGGGGTACTGTGTCCAGTTCTGGGCTCTTGAGTAGATGAGAGACGTGGAGCTTCTGCAACAAGTACAGCAAAGGGCTACGAGAATGATTAAGGGTCTGAAGCACCTCCCTGATGAGGAAAAGTTGAGGGAGCTGGGCCTGTTCAGCCAGGAGAAGAGAAGGTTCAGGAGGGGATTGAATAAATGCGTATAAGTATCTGAAGGGAGGGTGGCAAGAGAATGGGGCCAGATTCTTCTGAATGGTGCCAGGTGATGGGACGAAAGGCAATGGGCATAAATTAAAGCACAGGAAGTTCCACATGAGTACGAGGAAGAATTTCTTTACCGTGAGGGTAACTGAGCATACTAGGTAGCCCAGGAGGGTTGTGGAGTCTCCTTTCTGGGAGATATTTAAGAGCCATCTGGACACACTCCTGAGCAACATGCTCTAGGTGACCCTGCTTGAGTAGGGAGTTTGGAGTAGATGACCTTTAGTGGTCCCTTTCAGCTTCTACGATTCTGTGATTCGGTGATTCTGTCAATGCCTTAGAGAGCTGATTGTTACTTGATAGCAAAAACATTCCTCAGGTTAGTAGGAAAACCACTTAGAAATCCACTCAAATTATTTTGCTCTTTCAGTACGGTAAAATACTTTCAGTAGAAGAGACTAAAGGTAGATCTCATATTTTCTCAGATTGAGGAACTCAGTTTAGCAAGACCTAGACCTAGCTTGGAGGCTCTTGTATGTACCTCTTCATGTATAGAGGCTGCTTCTAAGAGTCCATAAAAAGCAATTACATTGTTAATAAACTTAAACTCTTCATGTCAGGGATTGCAACTCCACTGCAAAGTGTATTTGGGTCTATAACTAAAGAAAAGCTTACACACTGCAAAATTATGAAACCTTCTGAGTACTCCAGTCACCATGGCAATTAGGGAAGTCTCAGCACTTCATTCTTAGTTCTGTTTTCTTTCCATTAAAATACTTCCACATTTTTGTTTCATCCGATTTCACAGTAAAGAATTATTTTTTAAAATTTATTTTTCTTTTTTTTTTTTTTCAGGGCTGAACCAGAAAGCCATTTCCTGCCTAATTCTAAAAATACATATTGTGAAGCAAGCATCCTGCCTCCTCAAAATAAAATAATGACGTATTTCATTCCAGTCAGGAAAAGCTCACCTAAAAACTTTTCACTGACCTGTGACTGTGTATCACTGGATCAGACAGATCAGTTAAGCCCATCCTATTCAGAAATCAAAGCTATTGCAGCCCTTGTTATAACCTAGGTAGGCCTGATGCCCAACTGCTAGTAGGAAAAAAAGAAAAAATTGAAGTCCCCAACAACCAAATATTGGTGTGACATAGATCAGTTTTAGCCATGGAAAATAGCAGAGGGGTATAAAGAGTACAGTCACAAGGAGAAAACATTCAGATTAGCACCATAACTCCAAAGAATGAACAATACTGTCACTTTTGCACCTGACAACAGATGTTTGGCTTTCATAAAATTATGAGTTTTCCAATGAAGAAGCACCTTTCTTAGCTGGGGTAAATGAATACATTACCAGAGTATAGTGACTCCTTCCTTTTTCTGCAAGACTTCTAAATATGTTCTAATTTATGAATTTATATATGAAGCTTTCAGGAAGAAAAAGTTGACAGAATAGGTGGGACAGTATTCATTCAAAGAGTAAATTGACTACAGCACCTTAATCTGGAGAAATAGAACTGAAAAGGGGTATAACAGAAGTTTAAAAGATCATAAATTGTACTGAGAAGCTGGTTAGGACAAATATTGCTTCCTCCTTGCATTAAGAAGAATGTAAAAGGAGGCATCACATCGGTGAGATAATCGAACATTTTTAAAACCAAGTGAAACACAGGATTTTTTTCATATAAAGAATAATACAGTGGTGGCTCTTGTTGGCATAGGGCATCAAGGAATAAAATATAACATAGTTCTAAAAAAAAGAATTGGCAATATTCATGGAAGAAATAGTGTTTGGTGGCTGTTAGACAGGGTAGATATGACCTGCATGTGTGGAAGTCTCCATGCTCTTGACTGTTGGAAGCTCTTGGCCACAAAAAGAGTCATGCTATTCAAACACTGTACTACACACGGAGAGTGACTATACATCTGCACCAGACCACTAGCAGAGGAGATAAAGATCTAAATATAAAGGGAATCTTGCCTAAGAAATCAGGAGTTTTCATATGGTGTAATTAGTGCTGCAGTTCAAATGCTGGTGTCTGTTTAGGAAGTTGAAGTGTCTATTACTGGTAATTAATGATGAAACTGATACAAGCACAGTTAATGGAGACCTAACCATTCGATTACAAAATGCATTAAAAAGGTAATTTTTTTTAATACTTTCAGGAAAATATCTGCCATTTACAGAAACTGGTGACAATTTAATTTTTTTTTCAGGTAGCTTTCCTCTGTTATGGTGTCATCTGCAAAACTCAGCTGTGGTCAGACAAAGGAAATACCACAAGAGACACCATTCCTGTATTACTCCTGCCTCTGCCAGACAGGAGAAATATCAGAAATCAGTGAGAAAGATAAATCTTGTTCCCATGAAATGTTTTTGATCAGTCGTGTGGACAAATTGCACCAGTTTCTGCTGTTGAAATTCCTGGTATGAACCAAGTTATTTAGATGAAGTTTTCAGGAAAACAGCTGCTCCAAAATCAGTCTCAGGTGATGCAAGCCGTCTTCTGCAATCTCACACTGAGGGACCTGACCCATCCAAACCTGTGAGCTGCTCCTAACTCCATAAAGAACCAAGTCAGTCTCCAGAGAACCAATCCTTCATATAACTCTCAATCCAGACATATACCAGGTTCTCAGGATGTCTTTCTGCTGAATTCACTCTGAACTGGGTCATGACCACAAGACAGTTTACAGCTTATTCTGCATCCCAAGCAGATAAAGATTGGTGTAAAATGTAAGTCACTGTAACTGTAAACAGTGATAGCACTTGGATCAACCTTCTCTCCCTCCCCCCATTTTAAATTTTAATTTTTTCATCTGCTTTTAATTAAATGCTCAAATCCTTCCGGTAGCTTTAGAACATTTCCCCTCCTTTCCAAGCACACAGGAATTAAAGAATGCTTCCCCTGTACTTAATTCATTAAAACTCAGGAATACAAACTAGAAGCTTTGGGTGGCTTTTTATTTTATTTTTTTTTTTCCTCCAAGCTGAGACATTCCTTATTTTATTATTTTCCCACATTTTTTAACTACTGCATAAAGCACTCCCATCTGCAGATGCATTTGAAAAACACAGGTCACAAATTCTGGCTAGGAGTCCAGCTTGTAAAATGTTCCCTGACCTTTTAGACAGAGCTGTACAGTATAGTTAGTTATATATATATACATATTTTTTTTTTCACTTCTCTCTTAGGGGAAAAAAAAAAAAGAAAAAAAAAAAGTACAAAATGTTTTTTTGCCAACTAGGCTGCACAAGTAGATCCACCATTTCCTTCACAGAGGTCAGCTGACAATTTTCCTTCAAAATCAGCAGTATTCTGATTTACACCTCTGTGGATCCATCCTAAATGAACACTCCAACAAGCATGTGGAATTCATTTATGTGGGTACGAGTGTTTTGTTTGGCAACTTTCTCTTGAAAATGTACGTGTTGCACTATCTTCAGGGCTTTCCAGAAGTGCTCAGAATGGGTCAGGATGGAAGAGGTGTAGGTGTCCTTTATGACCTTCCCCTGCGCCTGTCTAGTCTGGGTACAAAGCCAATTTTACACTATGAGCCTAAAGACTGTATTTGCCAAGAACCACTCAACCTGTGTACACACCCCTGGGGAGCAGAAGTGAGGGGAACTACTCATAGTCATTTACAGGTGGAAGATGGCCATGCTTCTTCAGGTCTCCACCAGTATTTTGTGGGGTGGAGCAGGCTAAGGTGTGAAACTAGGATTTAGAATGGCCCAGTGATCACATCCTTTTTGCTGGCTTATTACCCCCACAACCAGGGATGTGTATACCTTGCGTCAGCTAGGTCCTATCTAGTACCGGCTTCAAACTTCTTATGCCACTGGTGGAGCTCAAGAGCTGCCAGCTGGCCACCATTACTGCTGATTATTCCAAATTTCATTGCCTCTGCCTAGAAACTCCATAATTGCCAGAGTTCAATGGGACAGTTATCTCAGGATGTACACAGTGTATTACTACAGTGCATATCATTGCAAGTTTAGGAAATAAGCATGTGGTCCTACCTATACATTACACCTTACACAGTAACCAAGCTTTCATAGTGTCCCTTAACACTCAGCTGAAGAGTAGAGCCGCAATACCACCCCTATTTTAAAGAGAAAGCTGAGGCACACCAGTGGAATTTATCTGGCCAAATGTAGGCATCATCCTAAAGTAGATGGCAAAAACAAGTCAGATGAGCCATACTTTAAAAATGTGATTTGTCTCCATCAGCCATGGAAGCAGCCAAGTGCAACTAGAGAAGCTGTAGACACCCGCATTTCAGACATGTAAAGTTGAGTGAGAGGAATCCTATCCAAAGTGTGTTGGCAGAGTCACATGATGTATCTGAGAAGAAACTAGGAAGAGGTATGCAGATCTCCTGCAAGCTAGCATTATGGCTAATGCATTAGCTTATTTTCCCCACTGCACACGCAGAGAATAAAATATGTAGGCAGAACACACTTTTGGAAAGACCAGAATGGAAAGCTTTCCATACAAAGGAGGTGAGTAGTGCTAAAACACAATTTCAAGAACAGGTCAGTTTCAGCTGCTCAGTGGTCCTCACTGAACTGGCCTTCAAGGTGGCCTGACCTAGCCTCATGGTCAATTTTATGTGGAGATCACCTAAGTACTAGAAACACACCTGTCAATAGGTGCCATGGAAGAAGCCTTCAGCTAGCAATGACTTCTGAGTACAACTGACCTGAAACAGAACTGATGGCTCATTTTCCTTTTTCCTCTGTTCTTGAGGACCATGTAGTTCTCCATTGTTTCCATCATGCTGAAAAGCAGAGGTTCTCTTCTTGTATAAATTTTGGTGAAAATTGACCAGGGAGTGACACAGAGACCTAACAACTGCAAAAGTTAATAATAAACTTGATATACAGTTGTTGGGATTTGATTTTGTGGTTTTGTTTTGTTCTTCTTCATTTTTTCTAAAGTGTCAATATCTTATATACTTGATAATAGACACACTATGAGAGATCTTTAATTGTTATTTCTATAACAAAAAGGTGGGTGCTGTACCATGCTTAAATTCTCTGATCCTTATGTGGGTTTTCATGGTTGCAGTAAATGAAAACTTTCATTCATCCTTCACTCTTCTGTTTCAAAAATAAATCCAACCTGCAGTGGTCAAATTTGTCTTGGAGAATTCTTGCAGAAAATTGTAATAAATAGACCTGGATATTAGCTGCCAGGGGATGTGCTAGATTTTTCACTTTCATCAGAAGGAATTGCAGGTGATCAGGTATTTTGCTCTATTAAACTTATCTAGAGCAACATCTTCCATTCTAAAAATGTGCACAAAATACCAGGATGAAAAATAAAACAGCATTTCCACCCACTCAGTTGGTAGAAAGATAAGGCAATCTTGCAGCTTTGGTTCTCAGCTAAATGAATAAGGTTCATTTGTCAGTTATCTTCAGAGCTGTATGCATCAGAGGTAGAGCCTGATTTCTGAATGGTTTGTGGGTCCTCACTCATCATATTGTCTAATAAGGTGTGAATTAGATTATATATACGGGATAAATTCTTCCCTGTAAGGGTGTTGAAGCACTGGCACAGACTGCCCCGAGAAGCTGTGGTTGCCCCATTCATGGAAGTGTTCAAGGCCAGGTTGGATGGGGCTTGGAGCAACTTGGTCTAGTGGAAGGTGTCCCTGCTCATGGCACGGGGGTTAGGACAAGGTGATCTTTAAGGCTTTAAGGTCCGTTTCAGCCCAAACCATTCTATGAAGAAATAGCTTTGTTTGCCTCCCAGTTGGGTGCTGACCAAAACTAGCCTGTGTGTTCAACTGGGAAAGGGAGAAAAAAGGTGTAATTTGCAAAAAGGTCTAGTATTTGTAGACACCTACCTCCTTTTCCTGGGAATCCATCAAGAAATGAGTTAGGAAAATGCCCATACAAGTATCCAAGTAAGGATTCAGGTTAGTAGTAAGTACTTAACACCCTCTCCTGCTACTTGATGTTTTCTAGGTGCCCTTCTTTGCCTGAAAGGTTTTCACAACTACAGTTCACATATCACCTCATCTTGCTGAAGCTTGGCTTCTGACTGCAAAGGCATGCATGATTTCCCAGGTCTAGATGGAGAGCAAGGATAGAGGAGCAGGACAGTATCTAAGAGAATAGGAATTTCAGCAGGAATATTCTGATTCCTAGACTCCCTTCTCTCACCTGCTCTGCAGTCTGCATGCAAAATTTGTTGAATAATTAAATAATCATCTGGAGAATAGAAACATGCATAACAGATAGTTAATTTGTGTTATTTTGTCTGGTTTTTTTGCCTTTTTTTTTTTTCTTTTTTTTTTTTTGGCATGTTCCCAGGAAAATTGTTTGGAAGTTATTATACCCGAATATGTCTAATCTATAACATGATCGTTATTATCCAAATACTGTGCTAATGCTGCATAATGAAGGGTGGAGCTGATAGCTAATTTCTAATTTAATAAAAATAATACAGTCATTAAAATCTCATACAGCAGGTTCAGTGTTTGCATGTCTCCAAAACTTAACACTTGATAACCAATTAAGGAAGAAGGCAAAGAAGGCATAGAGCCACAGTTATGGTGGTTCCACTCTTTTTCCCTCCTCCCCCCCCCCCATTTTTTTAATATAGTGTTGCCATTTGGGATTTGAAATTGAATCATCTCTCCTTCTCCTTTTCCACAACAGAAAAGGATAATTAAAAAAATCCTTCCCTATTTCTGTTAATAGGAATTTAAGTGCATCTCTCCCAGATTTTGTCTGGTTTAGTGCTCATATCGAAAAGCAATAAATGCAATTTGTGGAAGAACGCAGAATCTTATTAATTAATTTACAGATTTTAGCCCTGGACACAGAGCCATGACAATAAGAGCTAGAAATGGTGCATTGTAATTCCACTGTTTTCCTTTACAGATATTTTAGTTTCTAAAATAATAGTGATGACTTCAATGAAACCACAAGTAACTTCTCCAGCCAAGATCAGAGCCCAGTGTGCTGGGTGCTTTACAAACAAAGTGTTAGAGGCAACCCTTTCTCCAAAAAGCAGAATTATTTGGCCGGACAATACCCAATAGAAGAATCAGAACGAAGGTCATATCTACTTGCAGGAATGCAGACAGATCTGGGATCCCAAAAGTTCTTGGCCAGAAGACAGCCCTGAAGCAAATACAGAATAGCTGTTTATGGTAGCAATATCAAGTATTTATACCTCTTCTACATATATGGCAAAGGTGACAGGTCCCACACAGACACAGCCTTTTTCAGAGTAGAGATCAGACCCAATGCCCATTTTGGGCTTTGCATCAATGGATGCCAAGATTTTTTTACCTAGAAGAAGGGAAACTTCTAGCACTTGTATTTATCCGCTCCTGTTTTACAGTGTTATATGTTTGGGAAACCACCACTTCAAGGTAGAAGTAATGTTTGCTTTTTGGCTTAGGGAGAAGAATGTAGCTTGCAAAAGAGGTACCTAAATGGAGGCAGCTACCTGGAGATGCCTTCATGCAACTTACTTAGGAGCACGAGTTCGCATTATCATCAGCGGAAAGCTGAATTAGCAGGGTTTAGAGGGTGATTCAACAAACACAGTGGTGTAGGTGAAATTCACTTTCCTAAACTTAGAAATCTAGTATCAGAAACACTTCAGGATATGTGAGATTTCCTGTCTCAGTGAACTAATGTATTTATGTTCTCTTTTGTTTAAGCCAAGAGATACACAAGTTGTGGGTTGCAGAGAGTGGAAAAGGAAAACAAATACAGAATAAGGAGTACAATGAGAACTCAGGGAAACAAAAATATACCCACAATGAACAGTTAACCTGTGGAATTCAATGGGGAAATGTAGTTTCATGTTAAATTATACTATAGGTATAGGTTGCTACTACGGCATGACGCAGAAGATGACTGAGTTGACAAGAGGACAGAGAGTTGGAGTTAAAATAGTAAATTAAACCCAAACTGCCTTTGAAGGCCAAGAAAATCTCCATTCCTCAAGACATATAAACCTTCCCCTGTCAAAAGAGTGGGAAAAGGCAAGCACTTTTCTCCAAAGCAGGCTATTCACTAAACTCCAGGATGCTGCTAAATGGAAGGATTTGTAGCGTCGTCTTCTGAAGTAGCTGATATCAGCCATTTCAAAAGAGGATAATAAAGCAGAGGACTATTTCTCTGGTTCTGTATTATCCATTGCCATTCTCACACCACCAATCTTGGAGATGTACCTAAACTTCATAATTAATAAACAAAGCTAAATTCTCAGACCACAGCTAATTGGAGTGAAATACTCATGTTACTGGTTTTCTGGGATGCAGCTGAGATGATTATTCCCCCAGCACTGTTTTCTTACCAGGCTAAGCTGAAGCATGTGCTTAACAAACCAACCCATCACACAGGCGCTTTCCTCAAGCAATCATCTTTTTCCCCTCTAAAGATGAGCTGAAGTGTGTAATTACTCATCAGCTTCCTTGCCTCAAAGCAAACTTGGAGACTGTTGCACTAAATGATAGCCTCAAATTACTGGCTGAGAAGAAGGCAATTAGAATCCTGGTGCCAAAAGAAATGAGG
Source organism: Psittacus erithacus (assembly GCA_009867235.2). Lineage (NCBI taxonomy): Eukaryota > Metazoa > Chordata > Aves > Psittaciformes > Psittacidae > Psittacus > Psittacus erithacus. The sequence continues at coordinate 20,304 of WYDI02008509.1, read as the reverse complement.
AACAGATTGTGTTCAGGAGAGCATTTTGTAGGTACAGGTACAAAGTAAGACCTTTTTGATGTCTGAGGAAACAGTGAGTCAGTCTGTTGACTCTTGTAGAAGGCTCAGTTTCAATTTTATCACTGTGGGTTTACATTGCTGTCAGAGCTTCTCTGTGCCCTGGAAAGTGCATGTTCTAGTGACCTAGTGTGGCACATCACAGGAGCTGAATGAAAAGGTGGAGGTGTTAAATGAAGTATCTTTCCCTTATTCTAGACCTTCTTGGCACCTCTGCTTGCTAGTAAGTGTATACAGTGGTGCATCTTGGGCACTCCTACAGAACAGTCATTCCCCTAAGTCCTGTTAACTGGAGTTTGCACTTTGGAAGACAATTTGGGACCAGGCGTGTAGGGCCAAAACAGACCAAATTGCTTAATGCAGAAGGAATATGCTCCTTAGAAAAGGGTGCTGAGGTCAGGAAACTGTTGGAGGCATCTGGAGACCACTATTCTAAAGCCCTAATGATTGGCTTGCACCTGCAGGCTAACCTAGAGCTCAGGGAAGAGTTTCATGCTCCACCCGACCTCTAGAAAACCTCACTCATTCTTCATCAAAGCTGTTCCCCTGCTGAGGTTGTAGAAGGAAGCCATCCAAATAAAAAGAGTATTGGGTTCTCTGATGGCAATCCGATTCCCATTTTTCCACTCTTTGTTCTGAAGCGTTCCTGTGGATAAGCACGGATAAACTCTTACACTGCCTCATTTGCAGACAAGCTGAAAATCCTAGTGAATGAGAGAACAGAATGACCAATAGCAAAATAGGGCTTTGCTTAATCCTGTTCCCAAAGAATGTTACTAGGTTTACAATATGGACTGGAGAAATGAAGCTTCTAATGCTATCTCATGATTCAGAAAACTCAGTGATTTGCAGGTAATTAAACCATCTTCCACTAAGGGCCTCAGGTAGCTCATTCTCTAGCAAGGCACTGTAATAGCTTGCGTCAAAGAGACAATGTAGCAGCACAGAATGCTCAAAGAAGTACCATACCTAAAGAACCATTAATAAGGTGAATTTTGTAGTTACCTAGTCAGGCTTGCAGCTAAGTCAAAGCACTTTCATTCTCTTAACAAATTTATGAGGTTGGTGTAAGCTTAACATTCAACTCTCTATTTCCAAATCTTCCCTCAGTTACTGCCTGGGCAAGAATTAAAGGAACTACATTTCTCCATGCTTTCCATAGTTTTCAGTACTTTTTGTTTCCAATCAGAAAATAAAAAGATATCCATGAATGACAACAGTGAGAGAAAGAGATATGTGCTCGAGTATTGGTTGAAGATTTGTCAGTACATCTACTCTGATTCGCAGCAAGGATTTTTTGCCTATATTTAGGCAACTCCCAAGCTTCTCAGAAGACTCCCCACATTACCAAAGATTTCATAATATTTTAAAGGTCATGAAAAGATGGACATACACATTTAAAATTAATAAGAGCAAAAACTTGTTGACATTGCCACAGAAGTGTTGTATTATTAAGAGTAATAATTAGATGCCAGTCTAGGAGAAGAGTCTTGACTGTCTATGGTAGGATGCTATTCTTGGCAGTTCTTCAGTAGTTTGCTAGTATTGTCTCCAAGTCTATGTTTAAGCTTTTGTTTGTTGGAATGCAAATGTTTCTTGTACAGAGCCTTCTATCTTGGCATGGCATGCCATGGTACCAGATATGTCTGTTGGTGTGGGTACGTGCCCTTTCTCTTGTGTTGGATCTGGCTAAAATGGTGGTAATTTTCTCTATAGGAGCCCTCATAGAGCTGTGCTTTGTATTGGTAGCTGGAAAGGTTCTGATAACACACCACTGTTTTGGCTGCTGCTCTGAGCAGTGCTCTGCAGCATCAAGGCTGCCTCTCTGACATTCACCCCTCACAAGCAGGCTGGGGGTGGGCAAGATCTTGTGAGGGGCCATAGTGCAGCTGACCGCAACTGGCCAAAGGGGTATTCTATGCTATATGATGTCTGATCATTGATAAAAGCTAAAGGAAAGGAGAAGGAAGTTGGGCCATTTGTTATTTACAGTATTTGCTTTCTGGAGCAACTTTTACATGTACTGAAACCCTGCTTCCTGAGAAGAGGCCAGACATCACCTGCTGATGGGAAGTAGAGAATAAAATAGTTTGGTTTTCTTTGTTTCTGCTTGCCATCTTTGCTTTTGCTTTATTAAACTGCCTTCATCATTTCCCATGAGGTTTTTTTTCCATCTTATTTACCCCCGTCTGTCCTGCTGAGAAGGGCAGTGATAAAGCAGCTCAGTGGCCACCTGGCATCCAACCAAGTTCAACCTACCACACTTGTAAAAGTCTCAGACGTAAGCAAAAACTTGAACTGCTTCGGTTCCCTGCACAGAATCAAATATTTGCTGACTGAATCCAGGCTGTCTCCTCATCAATTTGTGATGCAGCCATCAGCACTGGAGGTCAGAAAAGGTGCCTGTTTAGTGCTGTAATAACTGTGCCATTAACAAGCTAATGCACTTAACATTTTTTAGATTTCTGAAGTATTTTTCTTGTCATCTGATACATATTGCTCATATTACCCTGATCCCTAAAGTCATTTTTACCCTCTAAACTAATGCCCACATATCTAACTTCAAGTGGCAATGTATGAAGACTTTTAGGCTGATATTGAGATCATCGACTCTCCTCCAAGGGAATAACAATCCAATGTGAGCTGACCTTCTACTTCTGTGTTCACATTATACTCCTGGCTGGTTCAGCCATCCACAGAAAGCTGTCAGCCATAGCCTTTCTCTTGCTGTATTAGTTGCCAAATGCTTAGCCAGCCAGCTAGGAGCTCCTTTGCCAAGCTCGAGTTGTGATGAGTTCCCCAGCACTGATCCAAGCTGAAAATAGGTGCACTTGGACCCATAGACCTCTTTCTTTGTATTTATTCAGTGGGAGAGGAAAGGAAGAGAGGAAGAAACAAAGCTGAGTTTTACGCACACATTGTAACAAGTCACAGGAGAATCTCAAAAGAACCGGAAGGAGAGTTTGACTCAGATGGAAAAAAACGAGAATCCAGATTCTTATCCAGAAGCCTTAGATCTATCGGCGTGGAAAGTCAAGGTCAGGTTTTCAGGCTCTTCTTTGAATTTTTTTGTGCTTTTTTAGTCCTGCTTGAAAACCATCCATCTCTGCATACTTCTGTCTCTCTACAAAATTCACAAACGAGGAAAGCAATGAGCATCTAAAATGTCTGAATGTTCATTCAAATTCTGGGTGCCTTTTGAGTTTTCATCTTATTAATTAATAATCTTTAATTATTACTAAGTTTGTTCACAGTGTTTCTGAGGCTGAAAATATCAAGAATAGTAACTGTTCTAAAAACTTCATACTATTATTGAAAAAGCAAAAGACATTAGTTAATTAATAGACTAGATGGGCAGAGAAAAAGAGCGCAAATGTCACTACTTAGACTTTATTATGGAAAAAAAATATGTGATTATTACAGAAAGGAACAAAGACTGCATTTACATACCATCAGAATTTATTTTCCCATAGAAAGGATAATGGCAATTAAATGACATCAGCAATTATTTTAGAAGAATAAATTCAGTGCTGAAGAGAGAAAAAGAGAATGATAGAGAGAAGAAAAAGGGGGAACAGATCTGACAATACGGTATCTGAAAGGATTTGGGTGAGATTTTCTACCTGCTGCTCCAGCGGCTTAGAAAGAATGGCAGCAGTTATGCACATACCACAGAAATAAAGCACTGGTCATCTCAGGTGGTCATTCAGCCACCAAATGGACAATGGATTTGATTGGTCTCATACTGAAGTTTAGTAGTCCCTGCAAATTGATCTAAAGTTGCCTTTACTATCAAATAAGATCTGCTTGGTAGAGTACCACAGGATAAAGCCCTGCATGGAAGAGGACCCCTCCCCCAAAAAAAAATGGTTAATATTTAAGAATCACCTCCTCCAAATAAAGGATGTCCATCCAGCAGGATCTTGATAGTCTTGAAACCTGGGCCCATGAGAACCTTATGAAGTTCAAGGTCAAATGCAAGCGTGCATACAGGTCAGGGCAATCCCAAGCACAAATACAGGCTGGAAGAGACTGGACTGAGAGCAGCCCTGAGTAGAAGGACTTGGGGGTATTGGCCGTTGAGAAGCCCACCGTGACCCAGCAGCGTGTGCTTGCAGCCCAGAAATCAACCATGTCCTGGGCTGCATCACCAGCAGTGTGACCAGCAGGCCGAGAGAAGGGATTCTTCCCCTCTAATCTGCTTTCATGATACCCACCCTGCAGTCCTGTGTCCAGCTCTGGAGCCCTCAACATAAGAAGTACATGGACCTGTTGAATCATTTTTTTTTTTACTATTGAAATAAAAGATTCCCATTCATGATAGAAAGTAGTCATATGCAAGATTTACCTGGCAATATTTAGTCTTTATCAAAATTCAACTTTCTTTTCTCACTGTTTTGTCCTGAGGAAAAAACAGTAATAATAACTCTTTCAATTCACACATGCTTTAACAAAGTATTTTAATTAAATTAAAAAAAAGAAAAAGAAAAAAAAAAAGGAAAAACCGCTAAACAATTATTCAGATAGAAACAGGAAAAGCTGAAAAAAATCAACAATGGTTTTGATTCAACTGGCAGTAGTAACTGGCATAGCCTTCAACCTCATTTTTGTCCTCAGTAAAATCTTTCATAAAATAAATATGTTGTATATCAGAAACATCTCCCTCTTAGGCTGCAACTTCCTCAAATGGTAATTAGAATGATGGGGTTCATGTTAATTCCCAGTGCTAGTTAATAATCATACAATTGGTGTGAGGATGGGAATACAGGGATGGCTTGATGACTTGACAGAAGAATAGTTTACCATGTTGCTAATAATTGCATCAAGTTAGTATAAGGAAGATGATGCTGCAGGGAACATTATAAACTAAGGGTGGAGACAGGTTTTACAGTCAGCATCAGAGAAAGACTTGCAGCTTCCTCAAAGTAGGATAATACAGAAACCTGTCAAATGAAGATCTGACCTACTCACACCAGCTAAGCCTGAAACCCTCAGCACTGAAAAGCAAACCTCTGCTAAGGATCCTCTTCGCTGAATAACAGACATAGCAGGCTGTCATTTTTGTGCTCATAACCCACATTTTAAAAGCCTGGTACATTCGCATATGCCAGCAGGAAGGCTGCTGGGTTGCTATTTATTATTGCTGCTGGGTGCTGCCAGTCCTATTTAGGAGTGCAAAATCCCATTCACTGATGGGACAATCATAAGAAAAACAATTTCAAATACTTCAAAAGATTTTTTTTGGTTTCCATAGCCAATCTAAAATGGAAAAAGCCCCTCTAAGAGATTGGATCAGACTCCTCACTCAGCAAAGGAAAAACAAGATGACATCCAAACCTCTTAAGTCTTTTCACACATGGAAGGCCAGGGAGCCAAAATTCTCCTTCATCATTTCCACATTCAGCTTTCCACACACAGAGCATTACAGAACAGCAACTTTTACATAACAAATATCCCTTCACAAAAAAAAAAAAAAAGAATAGTAGAAAATCACATACATCTGCTGTATCTTCAAGGATTTCTGTTGGTTTCTTTTCTCGTTTCCTACAAAAAAATGTTTTCTATGAATATGGGAAGCAGCATTGCTTCCTGTTGTCCAGTTACCTGGCCTCCACCCCACATTTGTGAAGATCAGTAGTGAAGTTCTCACCACCTATTCAGAGAACAAAATTCCACTCTTTTCAGTTATTTAATTTATATTGGCCAGCAAGTTTCAGAGTTCTGGATATCCCAGTATTATCCCAGCTAATTTCATGTTTCAGCCATTCAAAGCCTACTCATTCTTCCACTTCCACATTAACATTTTTGCTCCATTCTTCATTTTAAAGAATTTTTTTATTTTAGAAAAAGTTGGGTGGGATAAGGAGAGGATATATTCATACACTCATTTATTATTTGCGTTATCAAATGATTTTACGTGGGATTCCTAGCTTTTCTGTGTGTCTTGTGACAGCCTAATAACTACCATCATGTGTCATTAGCAATAGGTGATGGAGTAAGAGGAGAAGACTTTCCACACAAGCATCTTATGGCACTGAAGTTGCATCTTGTCAAAATCAGCAGGAATCCAACATGAGTTTTTATAAACTTGACAATCCTGAACGTTCACACAATGAAAAATCCTCATACACCAACAGCAGAAAATAGGGAAAATTTGGATCAGTATGAACAGAATATTCAACTGTAAGCCTAAGGCTTACTTATGGGATGGGTAATGTCCCATTCCCCATTATATGGATAGGATATGGCATTTAAACACATCTCTATATACTTACACATGCACATATATTAGCAGTGGAACGCCTGCAAAAATCAGCAATCAGTTTCCAAGTTAACAGCTTTTTAAAGGTAAAACCATATTTGTAATATTGGCAGGGCTTTATAACACAACTTAAATTGATATTTAAATCTAAGAAACTTCTGGAAAACCTGGCAGTGCTAGTAAACTGGGATTTCTTGTACTTTCTGGTGGTTTGGGTTGGTTTGCTTGTTTTTTTCAGCATAGAATTCAATCACCTTTTCATGTTCTTTCCATGGATCTAAATCTCCTCTCCTTTCTAAACCCAGGGACTGGTATGTTTTGAAAAGTTCAGGACTCCTGCTAAGATTCACAACAGCACTTTTGGAAAACTTTACAATATGTTTTGATTCTGAGAAATCATCCTGATAAGCAGAAACCATGGATTTGGCAGAGCAACATGATATTTAAAGCATAAACCAGTTAGAAAATGTCAGAAAGTTTTTGCTGCTTCCTCCATATTGCATTGCACTGTGGTGTTGTCTATGTAATTTTTGCAATTTTGCTAACTACTATGTGTCCTGGCTGTGATCTGCTAAGCAGGAAAACTCAGTGCCCGGAATAGAAATAGTTGTTATCTGCCATTTCTGGATTTGCTGTCCTACCTCAAAATTAGCTTTCTGCAGAAATTTCTCTGTAGCAAATCAAAGCGACTCAATCGGAATGCTAATGACTCTGAAATCATTGACTTAAATACCAGAGGAAATTCTGCGTGTTTTTTCAAGAAGTGGGAAACCTGACTGTAAAAGCTACAACACAGAAAATGCATTGCAGAAAACGGCTTCAAGAACATTTCTAAGATAGCAAAAGGCAGTCTTTGTATGCAGGGTTCATAATTTTGATTAATTTGATTAGGTGCAAATATCTTCTGGGTTATCTATGCTCTGATTACAGTCAGCTCATATTCAGACAATGCCACAAGCAGAGCCTGGAGTGATTTAGTTCATTGGAGGGTGGTCTTTGAGGTCCAATAGTGCTGGTGATGCAGCAGGGTTTTTGGGATGTTCCATTGAGTCTGTAGACACACCACTGGGGCTGGAAAGTGGAGGCGAGGTGAAACATCCTAGGGTAGCAAGTGACACTAGACACTGATATTTCAGCAAATTAATGCTGACTTTAATCACCATACAATCATAGAATGGTTCGGGTTGGAAGGGTTGGATCTCTTAAAAGATCATCTAGTTCCAACCCCTCTGCCGTGAGCAGGGATATCTTCCACTAGACCAGGTTGCCCAAAGCCACGTCCAACCTGGCCTCGAGCACTGGCAGGGATGGGGCAGCCACAGCTTCTCTGGACAGCCTCTGCCACAGCCTCATCAACCTCACAGGGAAGAACTTCATCATAATATCTCATCTACATCTCCCCTCTGTCAGTGTAAATCCATTCGTCCTTGTCCTGTACCTACAGGCCTTTGTAAAGAGTCCCCTCTCCAGATTTCTTGCAGGCCCCCTTTAGATAGTGGAAGCTGATCTAAGGTGTCCCCAGAGCCTTTTCTCCATGCTTAAGAAGCCCAGGTCTCTCAGCCTGTCTCCATAGCAGAGATGCTTCAGTCTTCTGAGCATCGTAGCATTCTATCCATCCTGATCATCCTATCCTATCCTGACCGTCTTAATGGCATCATTTTTGTTTCAAAGAGTTTTGCCACTCTTCGCTTAAGCTGAGCAGCAGCCTTATGTCTATTAGCACATTATGCTGAAAATTAGCTGTAATGGATAATGGATTTCATGGGAACACTTTTCTGTTAAGTGAAACCTTAATGTTAGCTAAGCTGACAGTAGCCTCTAACTACTACTACTAAGCACTTTTCACCATTTGAATTCATTAGACGCTGAACAAGGATCAAGGACATGAAAGAAGTTGCAGCTGAAAAATTTAAAAGCTGTGGCTTCCTTTTTTCTTTTTTTTTTTTGAGCTTTCACATTTTTTGTCACTGAGTTTTTTGCATGAACCTTAATGGTACAGCTTTCTAAAAATGTGAACACACAAAAAGCACCAGCCCTAAGTGAGTGCAATCATGTGGGAGGGAAAGCAGTCTGAATCTGCAATTAAGGACAGTGCCCAGCTTTGAGCTATCTTCTGGAAGCCCTTGATTGACAGGTCGAAAGACTTTCTTGTAGATAGTGGCTGCTTTGCAGAAAATACCCTGATCTTCATGAAAGGAATTACCTTACAGAATGAGGTGTCTTGCCTTGCAGGGGGAAGAGTGCAAGAGTGAAAATGTTGGAAATTGTCCTAAAAAGGAGAAAAAGTACATCTATTGCTAACATGGCACGTATCTGCCTAATTATTTCTATCTCTGCTTTCAAGTGCCTAACTCCTATTGTTCATAATCAGCACAGGAAGGCAGGCATTGCTCTCAATAGGAGTAGAACAGGAAAAAACTCAAATATTTTGAAATATTAGCTTTATGTCTATCAATCACTTTTGTTTCTCTGATTTGTCCAGAGTGTCTTTATAAAGCAAAAGTGAAGATGATCCTTGAAGACCTGAAATACCTTGAAGAGCCTGGCCCTTTCTGAACACGAGGCTCTTAGGAGGATCTGTCCAAGAAAATCTAAGTAACAGTACTTTCTTTCTCATCCTTTGAATGTATTCCTACAAAATGCAACACTGTGTTTGCAATGAACATTTAATTTTTCAGTCTCGCCTTTTATAATGAAATCTAAACCCCTGTCTTCTGGACTCAAGTGTCTGAACAAGAAATTCAGGCTGTTTTCAAATCAATGAAATGAACAGAACCAAATGAACACCTGGACTTCTAACTCTCCATTTATTTAGGAGACTAAATGCCTTCTTGGATCTTAACTTAGGTGTAATTGTTGTAGAGAATTGCTTGGCAGTGTGATTTTCCTGAAACTCAAAATCTAGGAGCCAAAATAAAAGGAAATAGCAACAATAAAAGCAATAAAACACCTGCCCATTTTTATTTTATTTTTTACAGATACATTGCTTATTTCCCCAAACTGATGGATGACACTGCTTTAAGAACTTAAGAAAATGAGTCTCTGTTATAAAGTGGGACAGTTGTATGCTATGGTGCTATTACTATTAAAAATAATCACTTTCAAAGCACAAGCAATGGAAATGACTGAATGACATTTAGAAAACTCCAAGGTAAACAGATTTTGTACTTGGATCCATTGACCTTCTTATTTTAAATTACGCAGAGCTGTACTTCAGCCTTTCAATCACAACAGTGAAACAAGAACTGGGCTCCACAACAGAAGGGAAACTGAAAAATGTAGCTTTCATCTGAGACCTGTGCTCTGAGCAAATGTATTGCAAAAGCTCAATGCTCTGATGCAACAGATCACAGACATTTCACTGCCCTAAATCCTAGGACGTTCTAGACATTTTCTGCATCATACTATTTCTGCAGACTAAATTGATAGACCTCTTGCAGCTCCTATTAAAACCTTAAAATAAATTTCTAGAGAAAGAAAAAATTATATCAAAAGGCAATGACAGGAGAGTTAAGAAGAAATAAAAATTTGGAATTCAACCAGAAAACTTAAAATAATCACCTACTATCTCAAAAAATCCTGGTAAACCACTAAAAACCATAAATAAGCAAGCAGAGAAAGGAACATTTTGCATGTCACCAGAAAAGCAGCCATGCTGGAGGGCTGTGTTGTACATGTGATTTTACACCTTGAATATAAGAATGTGCTGAACAAGTCCTGTTCTCTGGAACGTGGTATGATTTGCACCCCTTAGTTCTCAGGAAGGATACATCCTAGTACTGGCAGAGCAGCAGGATGAAGTAAGGTCCCTGGTATGTCAGCCCCACCTGTTGGACTGCCCATCAATAAAAGTTGCCAAAGCTTTACCAGAAGGGTGACTAATTCATGCTGGAAACATCAGAGAACTTTCCAGGCCTTGTTTTGTAGTTGCAGTGACAGTTGTTGGTATTGTATATTTTTGCTCATTGGGATCAAGCTTCTTGGAGTCCTTAATAAAATCATGCACATATCATCACATCAGCTTAAAGTTGTCTCTGACTTTTTTTTCCATAGATTTAGAGTAAATCAACCACCTACGTCTTTTGTGTCATCTCTTTTATAACACCAGGGAGTGCTGTGTGAGGCCAGAAAACAAGGAGGTATGCAGGACAAGTATTTGTTCCAGTATTTAAAGGGTGGTTACAGGGAGGACAGAGACTCCTTTTTTTACAAGGATTCACAAGGAAAAGACAAGGGGTGATGGGCACAGGTTACTCCTGGAGAGATTTTGACTGGACATAAGAAGAATTTTTTTTAAAATGAGAACAGCTAGCCACTGGAATAATCTCCTCAGGGAAGTTGTGACTCCCCAGTGTTGGACACTTTTAAGATTTGGCTGGATAGGGTGCTGAGCCATCTAGTCTAGGTCATTCTTTGCCTTGAAAGGCTGGACCAGATGGGGTCTCTCCAACCTGGTGTTCTGTGACTCTATGACAAGCCAAAAACCATTACAGAGGAGTAGTCTTGTGAGGCTCCCAGCAGGAAACATGCCATGAAGGTTACCCTTATGAGTTGAAGACCAACCTTGAGCACTAAGAAAAGGATATTGTGCCACAGTCAGCGTGTGAGGCTTGGGAAATCTGTCTTCCAACAGGTCCTTTTTGCTAGCAAAAAGAACAGCTTGTTGGTGTGGGCAGCATAAAGGAACTGTTGAGGAATGATGGAGGACATCATCTTCTGCAGCTTTCTGGCTTCACTCTGACTCCTTAATATCACTCAGGCTGATGTTTATGGCCATGCCTACTGAGGCTGCTGTCATACCATACTCAGAGCTCCTCTGCACTGGTGAATGAACAGATCAGCCTTACCAGCTCAGCAGAGCAAAAAGAGCTTGGGTGTTTAGTGACTATTTAAACCAGTATTTTTGGACAAGCAGGCAATATTATGACTTTGAATTCTCTTCTCTCCAGGACCATAAAGAAGATACACATCGCTTAATTTTGCAGGACGTTCATAGATCCTGGACCGCTTGTCTTCTCTTCCTGTTCTGTTCAGCTTGTTCTCCTGAGCACTGACATTGTGCAGTCTAAGGTTTATGAGGTACTAAGGCTTAAAAGGGAACATACAAGTGCAACTTGCAAGTATAAGACCCTTGCTAAACTATTCAGAGAGATGAGCTGATGTCCAAAGGCTTAAATTCAGGAAGGGGATTTGAAGATCCAAAGGAATTTGGGCCTGTGAAAAACTAATATTCTCCTGCCTCTCTTGGTAGCTTTAGTGAAATAATATTCCTCTGCTGTCTAAGTATTCATTATTTATTTCACCTATCATCTTCTTTGAAGAGATTTAAAGCATCTAGGAGAATCTTCCAGGCACTCTGGAAAGTGTATTCTCAAAATTACTTTGAGCTGGGTGATGCAATGAAAGTGTAGGCAATGACTGAAACATCAGTTTAGGTCCCAGAGGGCCCTTTTCCCATTTTTGTCTCTGCTGGTAATTTATGACTTCAGTGAAGCTCATCAGCCTCATTGTGCTTCTGTTCCCTGCTTGATAACCTCTCTGTATCGTAAGGTATTGAGGAAAAGGCAGAAAATTATGCAAGACTGAGACAAGGTGAGAAAAAGGCTCAGGAAGTCAGAAGAAAATATTTGACAGGTATACTGGAAATAAGAAAATCTCTACAGACGGTTTAAACTGGCACAGGTCAGTGAAGTCCAAACAATCCAGCTTTTTGCAAGGGACTCATTTAAATAACATTAATATTTTAGTAGCCAGATAAATGACAATATCATGAGCTGTCAGAAATATTGACATTTCCCGAAGTTTTGTGCCCGTAAGCATCTCTGCAGTTGGCCTGTCATTGCAACACACATTAAGAGAAAGCTGTCAAACAGTCCATGAATAATCCAGGGGAAAGTCAAACCAGACAGAGATAAAAATCAATGTACATTCTTCTAAATGAAACCTAACTTTTATAAGTCATTTTAGAGTTGCATTCCTGTAGTCATCTCCCATAATTCACATTAACTCCCCAAAAACTTTGTAGTTCTTCTCTATTTTAGACATTCCAAAAACTGGCTTTCTGCAGGTCATTTTGGTGATCATGATTTATTTCCTCCTTGCTGTCTTTGGGTATGTCTTCCCCATCATCAACCATTTTACCACAACTCCATACCAGGTCATTAAGTGTCAGCTAAGCCCTAGGAAATGGGTTGTGCACATCTTCCTCACTTGTTGCATTATAAAGCAAATCCATTATTTTAAACACTCTGCATCTGGACTGCATCTACTAAAGTTTTAGAGAGCATGCCAGCAACTTGTTACTCATGAGATGATGCACAGCTTGTTAAGTGGAATTTTCTCAATTACACATATCCATGTGAACATGCATCCTTACTTGTACAAACAAAGGAAGGTTGTATTTCAGCCTGGATATTGAAGCTGGGGTGGAAACACTGAGCTGACAAAAGTGATTACATACTTTAGTAAATAGAGATTTGTCTAAGAGTCTGGAGATGTGAGTCCTAGTTATTTCTCCATCAGTTGCAGTTTATATAGTTTGAGTGAGTGTCTTAATCCCTTTACTGTTGATGACTTTCACTCATAAAATAAAGACAATGATACTCACTGTTTTGAAAAACTGGAAGCTCTTTGAGCTGAAATAATTGGGTTATTATAACAGGGAGGCCGCATATGCAATTGTCTCCTTCTAACCCAGAAAGAGAGATCTAGTTCTTACACATCCACTAGCAAACAAAAGAGATATAGCCTGGACACAGGCACAGCCATGATTTTGTAAGTTTATGAAGATCCCTTGCTCAAGAGCTAGCAGGAGGCAGGGACAGTTCCCAATGGGCAGTTTGAATGTGGCCATTCTCTTATTTGGAGGGAGGGGAGGGAAAGAATTTCTGTGTGTGGACATGAGTCATGATGTGTAACTCAGCCTCATGGCCAGAAGGCAGAGCCTAACATGTTTTATTTACTGCATAATTAAGTGGGAAAGGGAAGGAGAAGGGGTCATGCATGGGAACTAAATATCATGGCCTTGCTTTAAATGTCAGTGTGACTGCATACTGCTTGGTTTCAGACATTTCCTATGACCTTGGGTAGCACCTGGTGCATCTCTTCCTGGACTTTGTCCATCCTGCCTCTTGACCAACTCGGAGGTCATGGATCTCAGTAGCTGAGTCCAACAGCCTCCTGTCCCTGTAGCCATCCCAGTAACATCACTGCTCTCCTTTTTTACCAGGGTGACTTGCAGAGGTGCAGAGGAAGGGAGGACACACTGATCCTAGATGCGGTTACCCAGTCCCTTGCTTGAACCTGTAAGATCCTCTTTTTCTTCTCGTTCATTTCAGTGACACCTTTCCCATGCTGTAAGACATCACCCTGCTCCCCATACATTACAAGAAATTATTTACCAAGTACACTGCTGTGGTTTGGACTCAAGCATCCTCCTTTCCTTCCTCCCCACTTGGATCTTTTATCCCCTCCCCCAGAAAGAGAAAGAATCCTCATAATGAAGAATATGCCATGCACACATAGACTTGTTGCAAGATTTTTGGGAATGACTCTTTCCCCCTTCTTCTGGGCTCCATCACCTTGAATGTCTCCTCAGAGCACTTCCCATTTTCCCCTGCTCCTATCCTCCCTTCTCTTTGGTTGGCAAGTCTCCATTCCTTCTTTCAGGCACTAGCAGCCACAGCAGCAGCAGCAACTAGTAGAGCAGAAAAACATCTCCTGTCACCCAGGAGCCCCTCTTCCTCCCATCTTCCTCTCTTTTGCTGCAACTCTTGGTGTGTTGCTGCATTTTTAGCTTCCAGAAAGAATAAAGTCTACATCCCTCCAGTCAAAGCGGATATGGAGTCAACTTCAAAGAGTTCTTCAGTTTCTATTTCTAAATCAGACAGGGTATTATTACTATTATTGTTATTATAATTTTGTGAACATTTTGGGTGTTGTGTGCTAATACACTCACAGCCAGCAGACTAAGCTTGATGTGGCTGCAGCAGAAAGAAGAGGCAAACAATTAGAAGTTAAGTCATGATGAATTTTCTGTTGCCATTGGCTAGCAGTCTTGGATTGGAAAGCCAGCCAGATCTGGTGCCAAGAGGAAATCTGACACAGATGACAATCTGACTTCCAGTACCTAGAAAAAAGGGCCAGCCAGCCCTGTGTGTGCGTATGTTTTTTTCTTCAAGAACATTCGTATGAGGGGAATCCAAGCCTCAATACGTTCTCACTTCTGTGCATAAGAACAAAACACAGTACTTTCTCTTGCTTCTGGCATGTCTTGAGGAGAAACACTTCAGATGCTTTGCTGTAACCAGGATCCCCTTGTCCACCTTCCCAGCCTCCCTTTTTTTCTTTTTGTTTTGCATAAAGTGACCTGAGAGGAACTTGTCTGGTGATGTTATTTTCCCCCTTTCTGAGCTCGTGGCAGATTGACAGTAGCTTGAGTTAGACTGGGACAAGTTGTCTGGCAAATGTTCCCAGCTATGTTGCTCTCCCGCACACAAGGCCATAGGTAGATGCTGTATTCCTATAGCTGTCTAGTAAATCAGAACATGAGTCTTCTCCCTTCATCTAAGGGTGTCTGCTTCCAAAGTGTTCAAATCTGCTTCAAGCCTCGGACTCAAGGATCCAAGCCCCAAAATAAGAAACTGAATTTCAATCCCTTATGCTGCCTAAGTAACACTACTTCTGGTGCAAAGGCAAGTTCATTGAATAAAGAACATTCCTTGGCTGTAAAGGGGAAGGCATTTGACTTTCTAAGTATTTACAGAAATACTTTGGCTTCCATTCAGAATTGTGAACCCCTCATGCCAGATGCAGTATAAATGAATAGATATAGCTCCTATATTGCTATACTTAACGGATATGTATGCATGTATGTATGTAAAATCAACATCTATGTAAACACAGTGTCTATAGACTATTAGACAGAATTTCTACATTGATAGTCTTTCCTGGGAGGTTAACTCTGAAAAGGTTGAAATTTATAAAGAAGGTTGTGGTTTTTTTTCCCAGCTGAATTGTTTCTGGGCAGAAAATGCAGTCTTGAAAAATTGAAATGTCCTGAAGAAGATGGTAAATGTACCAATCAATGTCTATTAGGCATATAATGTCAGAATGTTTTTAATTTGCTGACCTGGTGTGAGATGGTTTGTTCCCAATCGATTTAACATTATTCTCCTATTAATGCACTGCTTTATCAGAATTGCAGTTCAAAACCTCATTCACTCTTGTGCAATGAATTGACTGGAAGACTTTGCCCACCATGTGCTTACTGTAAAGCATGCATTCTTTTGACAAAGCTTTATTTGGTGCATGATAAGAGATGAAATTTGACTATAAAGACATCTTCCTACAAAAGGAAAAGGATTCAGACTGCTTGGGAGAATCTGGATCTAGCACACTGTCAGTGAAACACAGTTCAATAATGAAAAAGCTCAAAAAAAAGTTTCATTTCAACTAATCAAACTAGAACATTTCTCTTTCAGGAAGGTGAAAATGTTTGTCTTCAACTGAATTATTGAGACAAAATAGTATGATATTTTTCATTGATATTTCTCACAGTTTCTGTTCCACGAAACCATGACAAAAGCTCCATTTCTTGTGTTAATAATGCCCCAAAGCAAATACTGGATGGAAATTTCCAAGTCCATATTTGAGAATTTGCCAAATGAGAATACCAAATTCATACAAAATAATTAATGGCTTAATAACTTGAATGGCTTCATCACTGGGGTTCGCACCATTATCACTGAACAATGCAATTACCACTTTTATTGCCTATTTCAACAGAAAGGATGCTGTTTCCCTATGAAAAGATGACGTCCATCAAACACCCTATGAAACGACTGTAAACCATGCTGTTAAAACCAGGAATTGCATTGGATATTTTTCCCCTTGCAAATGAAATGATTGTAGTCCAATCATAGTTATTATTATTGTAATTATGATGATGATGATGTTTTAAGCATAAGAGATGTTGAAAGCGAAGCACACTGAAACTAAAAATGAAACTTAATATTTTTTTGCTCCCTTATGCTTTCAGTGTTTATTGATTACCTACATCAAGCTGGAGTCCCTACTACTGTGAAGAGTTTTAGACACAGGAAAATCTCTAATAAGCAAACCAGCCTGACTCTTAGGCTGTGTGGAAAAATGTACCTGCTCTTTTTAAAGATGTTTTTCCACTTTGAAGTGTGCTACGATTACATTTCTTAAAAAAAAAAAAAAAAAAAGGTATAGCAAAGGAGTGAATCCTAAATCCACCCTGAAATGCCTTGGGATTCTAGCAGGTCTGTGCAGCTATGAAGCTGCTTTCCCACCAGACTTTCTTTACAAATGACAGAGACCCATTTCACAAATAATGTCCAAAGACCAGCATCCAAAATGTAGTTGGATCTTCCTCTCAACCTCCCTTCATTCACAGTGGGGTGGATGTCTAAAAGGTGTTTGCAAGTGTTTATAGGGCAGCAAATGTGAGTAGAAGTTTAAAGCAGATCACAGATAGTTAATTTATAGATACTCTTCCTACACCATCAGCCACAGCATGCTTCCTGTTGCCACAGAACAAACCTTAGACCTTTCATATAATCTTTTTTTCTTCCTGTTATTTGGGTTTTTTCCTAAATAGTAGGCCGATCATAAAGCCCAATTTGATGCAGGAAGAGACCTAGAGAGCTGTGTGTCTTGTTGATGGCTCTCTACAATGTGTAGAAATTCCAAAACATGAAAGGTAATCCAAAGATCTCAGGATGGCAAAAGAATGAAAGCAAGCAAACAAGCAAGCAAGCAAATAAACAAACAAAAAAACACAACAACAAAAATTGATTCTTACTGATAATCTGATCTGGGGATAAAATGCCTTCTTCAGATTGCTTATCAGCATGATGAGGAATTTGTAACCAAGGAGCATTCATCAGGCACTTGAAAGATGTTATCACTAAGTGCACCCTGCATTTACCTGTAGCAGTTCCTGTATGCTTTAGGGGAAGAAAAAAACAAAAGAGGAAAAAAAAGAGGTTCCTCTTCTTTCCAGCCAAGTTACCTATGAAGGAGAAGCAAGTCCTTTTATATCTCTTGAAGAGAACCAGCAGTAGCTCAGGGGATTGAGTCGAATATGATCATCTGTGTGACTGACAAACAGCAATGATATCACTCTTCAAAGTCTCCATCCAATCAGATGCTTAAATACTCACATCACAAATATCAGATAACAAGTTAATTCAGTGCCTTCCATAGACTTTTCACACTCCTTTTAAAAACATGCAGACACACTGTCTCTGTAATCCTCAGAACTTCACACTACTTATGGCTGTAAACCTAATTTCCAGTCTCAGCTTGTTCAGAGCTAAGTCTGTTCCTTCTGTCTACCCTGCTTGATGGCTTAATGCCAGGGTCAATGGGTTCAATGCCATCATCTCATCTGGGAATCACGAGTTTTTTAAAAACAAAAGTCAATGATCTGAATGTGGAGCTGAGTTCTGATGTAGAAAGTCCCTTCATCAATATTAGGGGTTTTTTATGGACAAGCACCTGGGCAAATTGTCACGTGCTACACTGCCAGCTTGGGGGTGGCATGAGCCCGATGGAGAACCACATGCTCAATTGAACAAGCAGTAAAGGGATCATTGCTTCTGGCATTATTGGAGGCCGTGATCACACATTTTTTGGTAATTACAGGTGCTCAGGTGAGCACCAACACTGATTAATTATACAAGGAAAGTGCCATTCACATGCCCTGCTCCAGCCTGCATGGTTACAGGTAGATTTTTATTGAGCAGTTGACGAGGAGGAAAGTGAGAAATTTTGCCTTTCTTTGCTTGTTAGGATCAAACTAGTGTGTACCCCATAGCACTTAATCACAGGAGACAGATCTTACTACTGTTGTGAGTAGACTGTACAGAACACAGTACCTTTTCACAAGGGAATGGATAGCCTTCATGCTAATGTGTTTGGGATGGAGCAGTGCTTTCTAAAAAGAGCTGAATCAAAATTCATTTCAGTTAGATGCCCTGGATGCATCTGGGAAATAGAGTAGGGAAAATACAAGGAAAGAAAAGAATTTTTTGGATCCTGCTGCTCATTCCAGGTTTGAATTACCAAATAGAAGGGGAGAGAGCATCTCAATTTTATTGTGTAGGAATTTCTTAAATGTGGATATTTTCTTTCAGATCAGCTGTAATGTGCAGAGATGTCTCATCTTTCACTCATAATGTGTTTCATTTTCTCTCCGTTCTTTAAATTTGATGTGTGGAATTCAGTTTACTTAGTCACCTGAAGAGCTATGCTGCTTTCTGCTTTCTCTTATGGGAGCTTAGACATCAAGCTCATATGATGGTAAGCATGGTGACATACACTTAGGACATATCTCTACTTATATGAGTCTCTAGACTAAGTAACATACATTTAGTCTAGAGATCAGTTCTGAATGAGTTTTTCTCCATTTTCCACCTGTTTCCAAGATGAAGAATTGCAGTTTTCATCAATCTCATTCATATGAATCATAGAATCACAGAATGGTTTAGATTGGAAGGGATCTTATAGACCATCTAGTTACAATCCCCCTGCCATGGGCAGGAACACCTCCCACTAGACCAGGTTGCCCAAAGCCCTATCCAGCCTATGGGGCATCCATAAGGTAGACATGTAAGTATGTGTGACAGCAGCTCTGGACAAGAAGAGCTATTGCTCAGTCTAGAGCCTGTGCTGACAGGCACAGCAGCTTCTGTCGCTTTTCTAAATTATTCATGCTCCATTATAACAGTACTCAGATCTTCTGCCCATGCAGCACAGGGTCTCACTTGGGCACAGGATTCATTTCCATGTAAGCAGCTGATGCAGCAAATAGGCTTGTGGTTTCAGCAGTTGATGTTTTCTTACTGGTGTATGGCACATGGCTTCTTGCAAGCAAAATGGACTTTGCCAAGTAGAAAAACAAGCCATCATGAAAAACAAAACCTAAGCTTGACAAATGAAGTCTTGTGAATCAAAGTGCCAGAACCTTTGCCACCTATTTTCAGACAATATTTGCTTAAAAATCCTAAAGTAATGCAAGGATGTGAACATAAAAATACCCCCAAAGCCAAAAAATCCCAGGCTTCTATGAGCTTGAAATATACTTGAATGCCAGGGTGAGAAAATGGTAGGTTCTATTGAACTGAAGAAACTACCATGTACATGATCCTAGGGGAGTCCTCTCACATCCTTGCTGGGGCACAAATGAAAGTCACAGAACAGCCAATCTGAAAACAGAAATTCAATCTGTCTTGAGACCTGTCCTGTGAAAATGGATATCTTGTTCCTGGCAGCACAGTTATTTTGTGCCCCCATGGTGAATCATGACAATTTTCTTTTCTTTTCTGGGATACACTTCTAGATGTATATACTTTGTCCTGTAAATCATGATCTAGTAATGTTGTAAGGTTAGTTGAAAAGAGCTGCTGAAAGTGAGAGATTGTAGAGGGTGAGGCTGCAGAGGGTGAGTACTTGAGCCCAAGTAGGGCTACTATTTGGATGAGTAGCCCCAAAGTACTACTTTGTGGCTACCACTATAAATGCTACTTCTTCCTTTAAGAAGTTGAGATTTCCATGAGATTATAAGCATCACTTTGTTGAGATGTTGTCCTGGGTTCAGCAGTAGCAGTCATTTTTCTCCTTCTTAGTAGTTGGTACAGTGCTGTGTTTCTAACTTTTGGTCTGGGAACAGTACTGGTAATACCGATGTTTGTAGCTGCTGCTTAGAATGTTTACATTGATCAAGGACTTTCTGAGCCTCATGCTCCGCCCTGGGAGTAGGGGAAGCCGGGAGGAAGCAGAGGCAGGACACCTGACCCAAACTGGCCAAAGAGGTATTCCATATCGCAGCACGTCATGTCCATGAAGTAAACTGGGAGATACCCGGAAGGGCTAGCTCTTTCTGCTCGATCGGCGAGTGGTGATTGTATTCTCTTCCCTTGTTATTTCCCTTATCATTGTTATTATTGGTGGTAGCA
>WYDI02008507.1:13826-32345 GCA_009867235.2 Psittacus erithacus | reverse complement strand
TCACTACAGTCCCTAATGAAGAGTCCCTCCCCAGCATCCTTATAAGCCCTCTTCAGATACTGGAAGGCTGCTATGAGGTCTTCACACAGCCTTCTCTTCCCCAGGCTGAGTCCTCTCTTCTCCAGGCTGAAATAATTCCTCTGATAATTAGTTCAAGAAATTATTGGGTGTGGGGGTTTATCACTTAAACTTGCTGAGTAAGGTTAGGAAAGCTTGAAAAGCTGATTTCATCCTCTCCCTGGAGATGTAGAAGCCCTTTGCCCCCTTTGCATTTGCCTTTGCCTTTGCCTCTGCTAGTCACTGGCATAACCTCTTCTAAAGAAAAGGTGCACAGATGATGAACATTGGGATGTTTTGATGGAAAAAGTAACCATAGCACTAGATCTGATGTTTCATAATGTACTAGAAAAAAGTGAACGAAGAAGCATTTTTCTTGTCTTATATGAAGAATGGTGTTGACTGAAGAATAGGGTGGTTTGAAGAATGGGGTTGATTGAAGGATAGGGTTGTAAATAAACAACCTCAAGAATGTTAGGCTATGTTAGCAACTATAGAGAAAAGGAAATTACTAAGATAAGCTTTTTACTGGTATGACAACGATCCTAAACCAAAGTGATGAAGAAATAACCAGCAAGGGTCCGAAAGCCCAATAGCACATTTTTGTGTGCATACAGGAGGCATTCTCTAAAAGTATGATGTAATGTATGTAATCTAATGAATATGTACATTTAACGACAATATAATCACAGCCTGGTTGACTCTTGGTAGAGACACGCTTGGAGGAGCTATACCCCTTGCCTCCCAGCTCCACAATAAAGAATACTTGCTTGTCAACTTAAAACTTTGTTGGTGAGTTCCTGGATGTTTCTCCAAATCATATATCAGGAGTAATTAATACACCATGTCTGCTAGTGCTATTTTTTTAAAAAATATAATTTCTTTTCTCCACTTCCCAAATGGAATTCCTGGCTATTTTTCTGTATTATGTTTTTTTAACCTTTGTTAGCAATCATTTAAGACTGATAAAATATTCCCAGTGGGATTTTATTTAGGGTTGATTCATTTACTTAAAAGCCAAACTGGTGCTGAAGGGTAAAATTAGTTGAAGCTCATTCAAGAAGAAATTTGGCCATGTACATTACATATATATGATTTTCCACTTCTAGTTATTGTTTACAAATAAAAATATTTCATAGTTTCTGAATAAGTGGCTTATGTTAAAGTAAGCAGCTACTGAGGCAAGAAAAGACTCTGATTTAATGCTTTTGCAAAAAAAAAAAAATAGGCATCAACATGAACTACGTAATTAGTTATATTACTTAGCCTGATGAGTAGATACTTGGCACACCTAAAAGTGAGCCAGCCAGTAAGCACATGCGTAGTTTGGCAACAGCAACAGAACTGTGCTGGCTTTCACAGCACAAAAGTGAGAGTTCCAACTGCATTTGAAAAGTTGAAAAGGATGTAGGGATGAATTTGATACTTTATGTTAGACGAAGACTTCAGGAAATGAGAGTAATAGTGATGTGGCAGTGAGATGGAATGTAGGGTGCCGATAGTGCTGTGTTTAACTATTACTAGAGCAACTTGTACTACCCAGCCACGCATTTAATTTGGGGATTTTTCAGCTGTTTGTTCTGGCTTCAGCAGTAGCAGTCATTTTTTCTCCTTGGTAGCTGGTGCAGTTTTTGGCTTTCAGCCTGGGAACAGCGCTGATAACGCTGATGTTTTTAGCTACTGCTTAGAATGTTTAGACTGACGGAGGACCTTCTGAGCCTCATGCTCTGCCAGGGAGGAGGGGAAGCTGGGAGGAAGCAGAGACAGGACACCTGACCCAAACTAGCCAAAGAGGTATTCCATACCACAGCACGTCATGCCCAGAATGCAACAGGGGCAGTTAACCAGAAGGGGCAAGAGGACTGCAGGGGTGTGGCTGGATATCGGTCAGTGGTGAGCCATTGTATTCTCTTGTTATTTCCCTTGTCATTGTTATTATTGGTGGTAGCAGCAGTGATTTGTGTTATACCTTAATTACTGAACTGTTCTTATCTCAACCCATGGGAGTTGTATTTTTTTTCAGTTCTCCTCCCCATTCGTCTGGGAGCTGTGAGAGGAAGGGGGGGAGTGAGAGACTGCGTGGCTGGGCTTAAACCACGACACTGTTAAAGTAAAAAATAAGTTTTTCTTGCTGGTGTTTTGAAACAAGCAGCTATAGTAGTACTTTGTTTTCAAAGAACTTAGTTGTCTGCCTTCCCTTTAGTAAGTGCCTAGGTCTTTTAAAAGTCTTGAATATTTGCCATTTATTCTTTCTCTATGGTTACTTGGTTGTAAAGATTCTCTGAAGAAATTGCTAACAGCCATACCTGCTGTATACCTGTAGCTTAGTTTTCATTCTAAACAAGTGCTCACTATTTAATCCCAAGAAGTAGGAGTTATTTTTCTACTGATTATTTTTTCCTGCTAGATAGGTTTGTCTACAGAATTTGTTGTTGCTTTACAAGTGCATAATGTTTGCTGTTCATACATTCTTTTCTTTCTTAGAATAGCAGCTAGTCTTTCTCTGCAGTACCAAATTTCTGCCTACAAAAGCAGGTATTGGTATTTAAAATGTTTGCCTTACAAAACTGCAGATGGTTGAACCACTCTAAACTTCATGAGGTTCATGACTTAAGATTTATGTTTCTCAGGCATAGATTTTAGAGCTACTGAGTATCAGTTTAACATTAGACATTTTAAAGCTTGGAATCATCTCAGTCAATGACAAAACCACCATTCTCAAAGCTCGTCAATAATGACTTGCAGCACAACAGCTGATGTCATAATGGGTGTGTATAAATAAATAAATCTTTTCCTGGCAAGCAGTCTAGTATCCCTGTCTTGCTGCCTTTGTTTTCAGATTTCCTCAAGATGGTTACTGCTTTTTTTTTTTTGTTTTTAAAATTTTCCCATCATTCTGATTCCTGTAAGGAGCCTGCATAAGAGTCATGTGTCCGTATAACCACGTATAAGTATTTCTGGCATTTTTCTACCTTAGTCACAATATATATTGGATTTCAGGAGTGTTATGCAGAAAATAGATAAACAATATCAAATTGTTATGTAGTCATATGGCCTCTAAGACGAAACTATTTCATCATGTAATCCTACCTCTTGTGTATTGCAAGCCATTTTCAATTTTGAGTGAAAACCAAAAGCAGCGGTACAACTTGTGTGACCTTTCTTGTCTGGACACCAATACTAATTGTGTTAAATTATGTCAGTAACATAATTTAAATTTTCTAAAATTGCCTTTAATGAAAGTTTTTTGAGTGGCAAGGTCCTGTACAGGTACTGTTTGAATCCCAAATGGTGGTCTTTTTTTTTTCTTTCTAAGGAAGCCTTAATCTCAGTGGAAGAGAATGGGGTTAGGGAACACTTAAACTGAATGTATTTAAGTCCATGAAGCCTCACAGAATGAGCCCAGCAAGCTGGCTGATGGAGATGCAAGACCACTCCTGCATACCTTTGAAAGGCTGTGGTAGTCAGGAGAGGTTCCTGATGACTGGAAGAAAGAAAGTGCCACTCCTGTCTTCAAGAAGGGCAAGAAGGACAATCTGGGGAGCAGAAGTCTAGTCAGCCCCCTCTCAGTCCAAAAGAAGGTAATGGAGGAAATGATCTTGGAAATCATTTCCAGACTGTGAAGGACGAGAAGAGTATTAGGAGTATGAAATGTGGATTTACAAAGGAGAAATCATGTTTAATCAACCTGATAGTCTTCTACAATGAGGTGACCAGCTTGGTAGATGAGGGAAGAGCAGTGAATGCTTACTTCAACTTGAGTAAGGCTTTTGACATTGTCTCACATGAAATCCTCATAGACAGCCTGACAAGGGTTAGATAAGTGGATAGTGAGGTGAACTGAAAACTGGCTGAACTGCTGTGAATTTTTATCATCTGGCATTGAATCACGAAGTAATAGCATCAGCTAGGTTGGGAAAAGACCTTTAAGATCATCAAGTCCAACTGTTACCCCAGGACTGCCAAATCCACCGCTGAGCCTTGTCACTGAGGGCTTCATCTACATGTTTTTTGAACACTCCACTTCCCTGGGCAGCCTGTTTCAATGCCTGATCACCCTTTTGGTGAAGAAATTTTTCCTAATATCCAGTCTAAACATTCCCTGGCAAAGCCTGAGGCCGTTACCTCTTGTCCTATCACTTGTTACTTATGAAAAGACTGACACACACCTTACTACAACCTCTTGCCAGATGGTTGTAGAGGGCAATAAGGTCCCTCAAAGCCTTCTCTTCTCCTGACTAAACCACCCCAGTTCCCTCAGCTGTTCCTCATAAGACTTGTGCTCCAGACCCTTCACCAGCTTTGTTGCCCTCCTCTGGAACACCTCCAGCACCTCAATTTCTCTCTTGTAGGGAGGGGCCCAGAACTGAACACAGGATTCGAGGTATAGTTGTATGCACAGTTGTTCATTGGATGAAGGTAGATGGAATTAGACATTATGTTCTAAACCAGGAGAATCTTTATTGAAGTTTGTTCGGATAATTTTGACTCTTGGCAACTTGCAGGGTCAGTTTCTAAAATGTTTAGTTTGGTCATTTTAAGTATTATTTTGTGGAAATCCAGCTACTATACTGATTTTTTTCATGACGTTGTTAAAAAGAATGTAGCAAAAAATTTCACAACTGGACAAACCTGCTGTTGCCATAATGTCAAAAAAGCAGAGCAAGCATAAAATGAATGCTGTAAATACAGCATGTAGGGGACACACTAATGTCTAAATGGAATTTTTCCTTTGCTTTTAGATAAGGAGAGAAGATGAATGAAAAAGATGAAGGGGGTATCACCTAACCAGGTGGATAAAAAAGTTCCTTTTGCATTTTTTATTTGTGAACTGCTCATTATCAATGGTTTCTTGTTGTTGAAAACAAGTAGCAGAATAAGCTCGTCCCTCAAAAACTGCGAGCAACTGAATAAATGCAGTCTTAGCTATGGAAGATTTTGACGTCCCTTTTACTGGTTCTCCTGCAGAGCTGGAGGGGATTACATACTGAGGCTTTCAGCCTGTAAACTGCTTGCAGGAACGTCTGTCCATTGCTGTGTTTATGCAGCCTGTATTATGACTGGACTTACACTTATTTAAAACCTCAAGTCCTTTGTGTCTTTACAAGGATATTTTTTCAAAGGTAATGATCAGGATTGTGGCTTTTCTGATCCGTGATATTCTGAATACTGAACTGCAATAACTAAGTTTGTGTACAAAATCAGAGTCCAGGTGGTGGCAAATAACACGAGTGCTAAATGCCACTAAGCAATGGTGCTGTTCAAATCAGGAGATTTGCCAAAGAGCATGTGAAGATTTATATTGGCCAGCTCTCAACTTCATAGAGTTTAAGTGGAATTTTGAATGTATGATGTTATGATCAGCTAGGAGTTGCAAGAAAAGGTATTCTTCATGTGTGTTCTGCAGTGCTTGGTCCCTGGTTTTGGTCTTCATTATCAGGATTCCTTTGGTCTTGTATAGTACCAGGCCTTTTTGTGAAAGGAGAGAAGGGACATCAGTTAACCTCTAACAGAGGAATTTATGTGTTTTAAATATTTTTCTCCATTTTAAGTTATTAGGCCATCTGATAATTCGTTCATTTGCTTGAAAAAACTGCTTAAGGCTTTTAATGACATACTTCTGGTTTTACATGTGTAAAGGTGTAACCCATATGCAGAGACTTTAAAGAATAAATGATACAAAAATATATAGTATTTAAAAATATCTAAGAAATACTTTTCGATAGTTCTCTTTTCAGATTAATTCAGAAACTTATTTATAATGAATAATAATTTGACCTAAACCAGGCATGCCCAGTGTTAATAACAAACCATCCACCTCCTTTAAATGTATTTGTTGAGAAACTTCTTCCACCAATGATGTAAGTGTTCTGGTATGAACAGTAGATAACATCATTCGGTCAGGTATTGTGTTTCTTTTGTCCAGTTACTAGAAAGCTGAAACGCAGAGACTCCCTGGCTTTCTACCCCATTTATAATCTTTCGTTTGAAAGATTGTGCTACCAAGATCTCAAGGCACTTGTTTCATGCGCATTTTTAGGTACTGATTTTAATACTCGTCCAACGATGTACTGCCCTGCAGGAGAGAACTTCACTTTTAACTTTGCTGTCAGTACTGCAAAAGATGAAAGCTCTCACTGTCTCTCTCCTCTCCCACACTCCAGCTTGATTATGCATTGAGTAGCAGTTGACAGCTTTGTTAGTTGTTTTGAAAGCTAGAAAATTCCTTTTTGTACCATAGATACTAAATGCTGTTTGGGAAATAAGTGGTGTTTTATGCTTTGTCAGTTTATTGGCTGCTTTCTCACATGCTTTTCTGGAAAATCCCTATAGTCCTCATGCATTGCTTCTCACCATTCCCTTCCCCTACTTTCATACTACAGGAAATACCTCCAGTTTTTCTGTTGTCATGTTGCTTGAAGCGCTTTTGTCTTTTCACATGCAAATGCTGTTCCCAGAGGGTCATCTAGAAATTGTGCACCCTGACTCATATGAAACTGAGCTAAATCTCTTCTGATCAAAAGAGCTTAAAACTGTTTTTCTGAGAAAATAATGTCTGACACTGTAATTTCCATGTGAAAACAGCTAACATCTGTGGAAATGTGTAACCGTTGCCTGAGGAATTTCTGCGAAATAAAGTCATGTTTGAGTTTTCTCAGTTCTTATATAGAAGGAAAAATGAAAAGAGGGGAGGGGGGAAGAGAAGTAAGAGAGAAGCCTCTGAACCAAGACTGAGTTACTAAGCTAGTTTTGGTTTCTGCATACACTGATAGTATCAAGAAGCTGCCTTTCCCCCTTTCTGCTGTTTTTCCCTTTTTTTTGGGACCACACTACACTTGTAGTGCATGTTTCCTTGTCACTGGTTCACTGTGGGTGTGCCAACGAATTGAGTGATTGAGTTGATTCAGTAGATTAACTCGGTGTTTGTATGGCTTACGAGTCATTTAATGATACCACTGGCGCTGTGGGGTTTTCCCTGAAAATATTGACTCATTTTATAAATTGAAGGCAATTTTTTAGGGGAGGTGACAGATGACAAAACAGCTCTTACAGGAAAGGCTTGTTACAAGAGGTGTGCTTGTATACATGTATAGTAGATCACAAGTTTATTTCTGTTGACTGATCCCAGTCGTTGAGACTGGGTGGTAATTCGGTACAGCAGCAAAATTGATGTTAATAATGTAGGTCTGTAACATGTTATACCATTCCTGGAGTTCCCTTTGCTGACAGTTTTTGATGGCCTTTTATGTTCAAAATTTTTCAAAACCTCCTGGTATTACCAGAGTTGATACAAATTATACAGGGGAATGCAAGCTGTTCAGCTGTTTTCTCTACTGATAGAGAAGGTCCAAAGGTTCAAAGTCCAGACACATCCCAGTAGTATTTGAAGTTTTGAGTGCTTTTCTGAGTTGGCTAGGGCAACTTGCATCCATAAGGAAGCACATACATGGCTTTACTGATAAGTGATTTTGGAATATGATGAGAATGGGATCCATTTGCTTTCGACAGACCGTAATTTCTGTGAATATCAATTATTTTGCACTTCTGTCTTTTTTCTTTCTCATCCAGTTAAGCTAAGAAAAGTATTGTAATCCTTTTCTGTCCTCGAAGAGTTTTCTTACCAAGTGATACTCTTTTGTTCCTAAATTTTGATGGTTCGTCTTACATCAGATTCAAAATATGAAATGTCCTCTCTTCCTAGATTTTTACTTATTTTTTAAGGCTCTTTTTTTCAAAACCATGTTTAGTGTCTGCTTGTGAAGATAACAAGGGGTTATGAGATATCAAAATATTATTCCAGATTCATAGGTCTGTTGCTGTGAGTGAAGGGAGGTGTAGATCCGGTTTAGGACTATTTCTGCACCTGATACGCAGGTAGAATGTGCAGCTTCATAGCTTGGATTCAGAGATTCATTTTCTCACAGAATACTAATAAGTAGCTTTTAACTAAAATAAAAAGTGAGAATGTTTTTCCAGTCCACTGGACAGGGTATAGCAAGCTCTTCGTAATGTGGGATGGAAAAGATAGCACTTGAATGAATCAAACCCCAGAACTGACTTCATGTTCTCTCTTATTTATGGGATAAAAAGATAAAAATTGAAAATCAGTGCAGTGGTGAATAGGCATATGTTAATGTTTAGTCCATATGTTTTCAACTACTATATCTCATTGTTAAGTACTTGTGCTCTTTCACTGGTGTAGCGCATACAGAGCTTATTTAAAAATAAACAAAGCCCAGCTTGTGTGGGTTTTTTTATATTGATGCAAATTTATTAAGTTGTTTGTTTTTTATTTGGAATAAATGGAATTGGGCATCTATGAAGTGTTCCAAATTTCTCATTTTCTTGTTAGGGAATAATTCCATATGCAGTGATCATGAGGCTTTTTGTACCTTGGCAATGAGGATTTCACAGTTCCATGTTAGTCATCTTATCCAGAAGACTTGTTTTTACAGTGTTTTGTTTTAATTTGAGAGCAGCTCAGAGTCCTCTGCAAACATGTCTGTGATGACCTGATAGCAACTGCAGACAGGTGTCAAACATACACTAAAACATACATGATGCTCCAAGCTCTTGTTAACCTTGTCTGCAGTGGTGCCAAGGATTAATGGTTTGGAAGAAATCTCTTGTCTTGGAGAACATCCTTACATTTTATGATTGATGCAAACTGGCAGAATACTAGTTATTGAAGTAGTAATGTATTTGTCTTGCAAGTAAACAGCAGTTCATAGTTAAGGGTCATTTGGCAGTTTGTGTTTAATTTGGGAATGTTACAAAACTGTTTTGCTCTGTCCTGTTGACCTCTCTTGCTTGAGAATACAGAAAGAGTAATTTTGAGAGAAACGGGTTTGAAATGAGCTCTGAGTTTGAGTGCATGTTTCTGTGTGTTTACCTGTGTTTGGCATAATAGAAACATAGATGCCGATAGTATTTGACGAACAGTAGTAGCAGCTCTTAAAAAAAACCCAACCTGCACAAAAAAAGAGACTTCCAAAATATAGTATTACCCCTGGCTGTACTCCAGATTGTGTCTATGTATCTGTGGCAGTTCCCAGCTGTTACAGACCCTCTGAGCTCTTGAACTTTGCACTACTTGCACTTTGGATACCTATTTATGTTCCTTGATAGTTTTTCAAGATGCTGAGGCACAAGCAGGTAGGTTCAAGGCATTCTATGTATCTTACTTCGCAAAACAGAATCCAGTTTTATATGGGGAAAATAAGAAAAAAAAATCTTACAAGCTTTTTATAAAAGCAGACAGTTCAGAATTCAGTTTCCATGCACTTTGCATTATAAGACAGTTCCCAAACTGTCTCCCAAACACTATGAATTTTTGAAGGAAAACTGGTAAATTAAGTTCATTGGTATTCAAAGTCAAGCAAAAAGTGTTAAGTTTTAACTTGATGAGTTCACTGAGGCTATGAGATGAATTAGGTACCCCTTTTCCTGGCATATGGCTTTTCGCATTACATCTGACAATAATAGCATTTTTTGGGTGAAATCATTGCATAATAAAGGATTAAACACTGTTACACAGTGAGCAAATGGGGTTTCTTCTAGAATGTGTGATGTTATAACTATCTTGCATTGTACAGCCTTATGTGGTACTTTTTTATTCAGTGGAAGGGAATTTTCTTTAGCTGTAAATAGTATTTTAGATTGACAAATTATGGAAAGACTGTTCTCTAGAGTGATATTTACTTTTCATGTTAAGTCTGGTTTTCTTTTTACATAGGTACATTCATACCTTATTTGAGATCAGGACAACATCTTGAAAGAGAATCTCCTGATCCACCCCCGCTTATATTTTGTTGATGTCATGGGGATGCCTTGGGTAGCACAACCAGAACTATTTTCAGATAGAATTGAATTGGAAGGTATGCTCCTCATGTGTATGTAAACCCACTGTAGCCACCAGTGGCCGCTTTGGTCCATAGGACCAGATTAAGACTAGTATTATATAATTCGCCTTCTGTCTTGAAATAACATAAAGCAAGAATGTTATGTATGATGCATTTTTCTTTCTATTCCTGACATTAAATATTTAAATGCTCCATGCCTGGCAGTGTTCAAGGCAAGGTGGGATGGAGTCTTGGGTGACATGTTCTAGTGTGAGGTGTCCCATGGCAGGGGGGTAGGAACTAGACGATCTTAAGGTCCTTTCCAGCCCAAACTATTCTATGGTCCTATGACATTAAAAAAAATATCTTCAGACATTTGAGAGCTACCTGCTGGAAGCAGGAAACTACCTGTGCAGTTGCTGTTCAATTTTGAAGTCAAATGTAACCCCTTCCCTATGCAGATAATGTGCTTTGTCATTATGTAGACTGCAATGTTTTGGAGTTGCTTTGGTTAGACTTACAGTTGTAAAATATTTGTTCTAAGATCAGCATGCAAATAATTTGGTTTTGAAGACAGAATGTCTGCATGCAGAGTTTATGCTTTAATCTTGGATTTAGTTTTCTTTAAATAAATTGTTTAATCTTCATATAATATACCTTCTTTTTTTTCGTCCCTGTGTATAGCAGATAATTAGGACAACTAAAGGTATGAATATGTACATTATAAATTATTTTTAATAATTTTGCTATGTACTTCAGAATAATGTAGTTAGGTTGATCATTAGCTGCCTTTATCAGCTTAAAATGAAGTGTAGAGTTTATAGTGGCTTTTACATGTTTAAATTGTTACAAGCAATCACACTTCAAAGTTATGCACAGTATTCTGAAATAGATAAGCCTGCTGGTGTTGATTTCAAACTAACATAGCCAAGTGCAGCCAGAAAGTTTCTGGAAGATGTGTTTTAGGCCAAAATGACTCATAAGGAGAGGGGAACAAACATGAATTATTTCCCTCCTATCTTTGCATGCATTGACCAGATCTCCACATCCTAGCCAAAGAAATAATTTTCTTATGCCAAGAAAATAAGTATCCTTTAATAAAACTAAGAATGTGATTGTCTTCCTCCACCTAACTTTGAGATGACTTCGCTACTCTTCATGACTGTTAACAGAGTTTTGCTTTTAAATATTTGCTCTAGTTACTTTTAGGACTTCCCCTTGCTTTCTGTCAGAATGATTGATGTAGGGGAGAAGAAAATAAGCACAGCTCAAGGCTGCACCTGCTGTCCCTGGAATGGGCAGTTGCATTTAATTCACTACCCCAGCTGTAGTGAGGTAAAACTTAAACTTTGAGTTCAACTCTGATGTTTTGTTGGGGTTTTTTTGATGTGCTGAATTGAGGTGACAGGCACGGAGAGAACTGTTTTTGCACTCATCTTTGTTCTCTTCAAAGCGTTTGGTGTAATTTATTATTGTGTTGATTAGAGGGGTGGTTTCGGCTCGGCAGAGGGTGGAAGGCGCTTGGGTCGCTAAAAATTGTCTCGAGGTTGCACCCTGGCGCCGAAAAGTGGAATCGCTGATGGGGTGCTCTGGAGTAGCTGTAATTTGAAATAAACTAAATCTGTAATAGAGAGATGTATTCATTCATGTACAAATCAGCTATACTATAACTTAACAAACATCAGAGCAGTAAATCATTAATGCTTCATTGTTATCTTCCGAGATGGATTCTCCTGCTGATCTGTGCTAAAGACAGACACCTCTTCACAGTAATATTACCATTGGCATCAACATTCATGTTCTAAATGTAGAAACAGACATTCTGTGTCCTACAGACTCCAGACTTCACAGCTGAGTTCTCTAATCTGGACCTTGATTTTATAGTATTTTCAAAAATCAGAGCATACTGTGGAGAGTCACTGAAAAAGACCAGGAGAGTCTGACTTCTCCAGTGCAAGATTGTAATGGAATATTGAAAGGCTGAGGCTTAGTACATCTTGGATTATGTAGCCTATCTTCCAAAGCAATCTATCTAAGGCAGAACCAGTGCTTAAATTAATCCAGAATAATTTAGGATATCCTAAATTCGTTCTAACCCCAGGAAAACTGATACATACTAAGATATTTTTGATTTGTATAATTACTGTCTTGGAGACTCATTCCTGTCACATGCCTTGCTCTTTTGCTCATTGCCTCTGCCTGCGTTTCAGCTTAATCAGATTCTGTTTAAACAGGCAATGATAAGTATTTAGAGGTATGATGGCAGGGGAGGCATAGACAGAACATGTTTGGAGGAATGTTGCAGAGTAATCCAGTCATAGGGAGGCTGTATCTGTGTTAATTAT
Organism: Psittacus erithacus; assembly: GCA_009867235.2. NCBI lineage: Eukaryota > Metazoa > Chordata > Aves > Psittaciformes > Psittacidae > Psittacus > Psittacus erithacus. The sequence goes on along the minus strand of WYDI02008507.1, from coordinate 20,101 downwards.
CTCATGTGGCACAAATGTGTTGATGATAGAAAAGATGAAGGTATTTTTCTGCAGATGGCAGTGTATTCAGTATTGAGTAGTTACGTATTGCTTCAAATGACAGGCTAGGCTTTTCTATAGGAGGAGGAGGTAGCAGTGTGGACTCTTCCAAGTTTTCAGATGACACACAATTGAGGTGACCACTTGATATTCTTGAGGGCAGGGCTATTCTTGAGGGACCTAGGCAGGCTGGAAGAATGGGCTGACAGGAATCTCTTGAAATTCAACAAGGACAACTGCAAAATCCTGTGTCTGTGTGACAATAACCCCTGCAGTGATACAGGCTGGGGTTTGATGGGCTGGGGAGCAGGTGTGCTGAAAAGGACTTGGGGATCTTGGTGGACAAAAGGCTGCACAGGAGCCAGCAATGGGCCCTAGCAGCAAGGCAGGTCAGCAGTGTCCTCTGCGAACAGGAGCTTGGCCAGTGGGTGGAGAATGTAATTGTCCCTTGCTACTTTCCACTTGCTGGACCACATACTTAGGTTGTGTCTAATATTGTTCTCTCACCCCACCCCCAAATACAGGACAGATGTGAATGAACTGGAGCAAGCCCAGTGAAGGGCAACCAAGGTGATCTTCACTTGCCCTGTGAAGACAGGCTGAGGGATGAGACTTGCTCAGTCGGGAGAACTTTGGTAAGATGTACAGCCTGTTAATAAAGATGTCACTGTCTGAAATCACAGGTGTCAAATGAGTGAGTGCTGGAACAGTGTGACAAACTATGTAACAAGATGTTTCAAAAAAAAGCTGTTCTGACCATCCGTTTGACTGATTTCTTTCACTTTGTCACTGATCCCATTCATTTGGAGATCTGGAACTCAGCTTGGGATCAGGATAATGGAATGCACTGACATTGTGTGTCATTTTTATTGTATCAAATGAGATATGCCTTACCTTTAGACTAATAGATCAGCATGCGACCCTGTGTTTTTGATAGCATGAGAATTCAAATGTTTGCTCATCAAATTGACAGTGAGAGAGTGGGAAAGAAGAAGCAATTGCAGACTTTCAGAAAGTAGAGTTAAGACTTTCTTTTTTAAGCAACACATCTGAAAGAATGTTCTTTGGCATCTCTCTTTTCCTGAAAGCTAGAGGAGATCCCCTGACATTTACAAGAAAAAAGAGTCCAATAACTGAGTCACATACAAAAGAATGATAATTATTATTAAAATTTACATTTAAAAAGAAGGCATTTCTCAAATAACTGGCAGCACTGGTGAAAGGTACAGTACCAACCAGCAATGCTGTGAAAAAAGACAGACCAAGTGTACTGCAAGTATGTCCTTACTCTTAGAGCTCCAGAGAGCATTTTTATGCTTTTGAGAGTGAAAAATAGGATTTTGATTTTTAAGATTATGCTTTGCTTATTCTTCATGCTTTAAATTAGAACAGTAAGGAGCTGAGTCACCTTGGCTTTTGCTTGTCAAAATAATCAGGAATGACAGGTGAATTAGAACTGAGCCCGGATCTCAACAAAAGCATATTTGTATTTGGAAACAAAATGTAAATGTCTCTGTCCTGTTCTTCCCCCACACCCCTCTGACAGTTTCCACTGCACTTTCTGGTCTGAGAATTATTAAAATAGAACTAGAAAAACACGGTTCTGCTCCCAGACTTGCTGTGATAACATCTTGTTGGAATCTCTGGTTTTGAGATCTACCCCAGAGAGGTTCAGTTGAAGTTGAGGTAAGGGAGCAAGCTTTTGAGTACTTGACTTTGTTATTTAAGCATTGATTTGGTGCTGAATTGGAGGATTTAGGGATATGAGAGGTTTTGCCTTCAAATTTTATCTGTTTGAGATTTTTCATAACTGCACTTGTCCTGTTTTTCTTGCCTTTTATGGTAAAAGTATACTAACACAAAACTGTCATTAACTGAATCTTCTTTGTTTCATCTTTTCCTTCTGTGATTGGACAAAGGATGGGTAGTATAATTCCAGGTTTGAGTGGATGAAAGAAACCTGAGGAACTTCTGGGTTGGATAATTTCTGCTGTGAAATGTGATGTACAGATTTTATTTCTGTGAACTGAAACCAAATGCTGTCTCTAGTTAAACGGAGATTGTGGAGCGGCCCTTTATCAAAAGGAGAAATCTAAAACCTGAACAGCATTACAGAAGCATCCAGTAGTGCAGGATAGTGCTTGAAGTCCCAGAAGCTCCCTCTGTTCCCATGCATGGTTTTTGACTGCAGTAGCCAGTATCCAGTGAACAGCAGAAGGCTTTAGGAAGAAGGAAAGGAGAAGCTGATTTGTTTTTCCATTTTTCATGTTAACAGGTTTCCTAGGAAAAGTCAGTCCTGTAAGAAAATAAGTGAATGAAATCATCGATGACAAAGATGATGCAGAGTTAGATGATCTTAAGGTCCTTTCCAACCCTAACTGTTCTATGGTTCTATAATGCTGTGCTGAGAGTATTTTGGAAAAGCGTAAGAGAATATTATATTAAACTTTTTGGAGTCTTTGCACTTGTATCTGCTTACCTAGCCATAATTGCCTCTGATGAAGCATATGCTTGATAAGACAGAACGTGAAATGCATCATGATGTGGATTTTTTAGTGCTGGGCTGAGCAGGGCTGTTTTCTACAGGAATGTTCAGAGGGAAAGGGACCTGGATAGTCTGCCAGGGTCTCAGGGGGAAGGCTAAATGTCTCTATGGTGTATCAAAGAAGTGTTTGGAAAATGCACAGGAGGGAGAGGAAAGGTGTAACTGGCATCAGAAAAGCAAGTGGTTCTGAAAGCAGTAATGGGAATATTATTATCTCTTAATAAACGATTAATATGTTGCACAGAGATTTTTCCGAATAAAGTTGACCTTTGCATATTTTTGTTGAAAGGTTTTGTGTGATCTTTAAAAGAAGAGTGAATTTGCCATAAGACAAACCAAAAGTCCACTTTACAGTAGTACAAAGACAGCTGTGTGTGACCAAGAAGTATTTTTTCGCATTACGTCTCCTGAGAGACTACTCCTTCAAATTTCTTATTTTCAGTTTTGAAGAGTTAAAAATAGAGTGTGCTTTCCAGGCATTTTTGGAAACAGTATTTCACCATGAAAAGAAGAATGTCACTTTTGCTCTGTGCATCCGGCTTTGTGTCATTTGAAACTCTTTTGCCATCCTGTGTGGTCAGTGTTTTGGGAGACTCCTGTCCAACTGTATGGCCTTTTAAACATTGTACCTGTTGCATGTATATGTTCATAGTGTTCACATTCAGGATATGAATCCTCCCAAGGACCCTTAAGGTAATAGTGTTTGGGGATTTTTTGTGGTCAATAATTTTGACTTCCAACTTGTAATTCCCAGCTTTCAGTTAATGAATCAGAAAAAGGTTCTCTTTCATCAGAATTAAGAGGGTGTGATAAGGCTGGAAAATATTTCCATTGTCAAAATGGTTTTGTTGTAGCTGTGTGCTCTCCATATTGATGAGAAGAGCTTGAAATTCCTTGGTTGTTTTTTCTAGGACTATTACTCAGCTTCTGTTTTGAAGCTCTTTCTGAAGTATAGAGTACATGGAGTCTTTTAAATAAAGTACTAATCTGTTTTTTAAGAAACACTCCTGAATGCTTTAATATATTACCTCTTTATTTAAAATTACTTTGTTTCTACCCAGTGCAGGCATTAATACTGTGACTTCTCTCTGCTTACAGAACCCTGTATGAAAGTAGGACAATGTCAGGTCCCAGGCAAGTGGGGAGTGGGAACAGACCACACATCCTGAAGAGCTTTGCATATTACAAGGGAAGAATATGTTTGGGTTTGGTTGTTGATGTTGTTTTTCATGGTGATTTGGTGTTTGTTGGGGAGTACACACTGAATAGATGTAATCTCTTTGGGAATGTTTTCCAGATACTGAGTCTAAATTCTTCCTTATTCAGTTGTAACCTATTTCTTCTGATTCACCCCTTTATTCTCACCTTCTCAGTTGTGGGTAGGACCAAATTCCGTGCTTGGTCAACTCATATGAGTGGCACAGCTTTAAATGGGATAATGGAATTTCTTGTTCATTTACAGTTATGTAACTGATGAGAGGATCTAGCCTCTGAAAGGAGATGCATTGCCTTTTTGCTTTGACATGGGCACTGTGCTCATTGTCTCGCCAGACTTTTATGAAAGGGGAAAATATAAAATATTTTTAAATTACCAAATCAGATACAAGTGAAAAAATGACATTTGTGTTTTTCAAACACAGATCTTTTACTGCACACATATTTATATATTTATGATGTCGTGTCAAGTGGAAGTAGTAATTGTTTTGCCTGGATTAAACCCATTTCTGCCTCAAACTAACCTTAAGCAAAATCTCGAGATTGCAGAAACACTAAGTTCAATATAGCAAACAGTTTTCTGTGTGCTGTGAGTGTTATTTTTGTATTTCAAGTCCAGCTTTCTTGGATAAAACAGTGAAAATGTCTCTCACATCAGTTTTCAGTTAATAGAAGTTTTGCTGTTCCTGGTTTTATTTGCGTGAAATTTTAATCATAAAACGATAATCTCTTACCCTGAGTGGTGGAAGGACCTTGTAACAAACCCCAGAAGATTATTGCAGGAGGAGCATGATAAACCTTTTTTCCTTTTTTTTTTTTTTTTACTGCTAGTTCTCCTTTTCCAGTGGGAGTGAGTGATGTCATCCTGTCTCCTCCCACTGTGTAAACTAAGCTGGTGTCGAAGTGTTGCTGTCTCTTGCCACAGAGAGAGCAGTTCACTTAAATGCAGCTGCAGTACTTCTGTGTGTTACCTGTCAGAATCATTCCCAGTGCAAGGTTGGGTTTGTGACCATGATGTCAAGATTGGTTTTTCTCCTTTTCTGTGGATATATTGCACTAAACCTGGGAAATGCTCAGAAATTGCCAAGAGGCAAGTAGCTATGACAACTTTCTGGGGTTTTGTTTGTTTTGCTGTTGTGGGGCTTTTTTTTTTTTAATGCTTGTGTTTTGGCATGGATGTTTACTTTCGGCATGTTAAGAATGATAAAAAATAATGGAAAACATGAAAGAACAGTCAACAGGGCAAGGTGCAGGTACCAGAGAATAACTTTAAAGCCCTTGAATAAAACAAGCTCAAATGTTTTCAGGTATCTTGTGACTTTAGTGAGAACTTACCATGAAACAAAGTAACTATATTTAATGATTTTGTAAGGATGTAGACAGCATGGTGCCGGCTTGTGGTTTAAGATCTTAAAGAAAATGTGACTTAGAAGCACCCTGTGTTATTGTTGGAAAATTTCAATTCTGTCTTGAAATAACTTTTATGCTTTCCCTTTATATCCATCCTTCACAATTCAGTAGGAATTGACTTTTGTAGGTCAGGTTGTATGCATTTATTGAAATTTCCACCCTCCAAACCTGTATGAATATTTCTTCAACTATTCCATTCTGCTGGAGTTTGGAAGTACAGTAGATTTGCAAAGCTGGCAGGGATCTGTTCTTTTCCTTGCTCATGTGACCCATGTCACATTGGCATTTTATATGTATTTTATTACTGCAGGAAGAATAGTCATAGCTTAAAATGAAAAGAATATTTGTGTATCTAGATCATAGTACTTTGGCATTAAAACAGCACTTTCACAATTGTTTCTGTTCTGCACATATTGCTCTCACTTTGTAGAAGTGCTTGCCTGAGTCCATTGTGCTTTATAATGCATTTTACAATAATGCATTTTACATCTGCAGTCTCCTGAAACCAGTAACATTTAGAAATGGAGCTGTGATTTAGTTCCTTATGAGAAAGTTTATTAAGAAATCAGCACTTTAAGGACTTCCTAGGAGATTCCGGTTCATAGATGTGGAGCCTCAAAGTGTTTTCAGGAGAAGAGGTGTTTTTCTTACCCCTCGCCCCTCCTCAAGAGACTTTTATTTTTTTTTTAAAGATTACTTTTTCTTCATTTCCCCCTCCTCCCACCCCTCTGGTGATGTTCTTTTGAAGGTGGCTTTGTTTTAACCTCCTCTTCTGGAGCCAATGTGGAGTTTTCTGCATACTGCTCATAGTGGGGCAATGTGTAGTTAGATATGCAGTTTTTCAAGTCAAGCAGACTGTGAAACCTTAGTTTTACTAAAAAAAGCAGCCTGTGAGTAAACTATTCTAGCGTTTTTCATAGGACAGAGAGGAACCTTGTACAAAAATCAACTTAAAGTTGACTGGCAAGGGGTAACGGGTTAAAAATTTGACAGGGGAAGTTTAGATTGGGTATAAGGAAGAAGTTCTTTACTGTAAGGGTGGTGAGGCACTGGAATGGGTTGCCCA
>WYDI02008507.1:0-13820 GCA_009867235.2 Psittacus erithacus | reverse complement strand
CATCCCTGGCGGTGTTCAAGGCCAGGTTGGACAGAGCCTTGGGTGGCATGGTTTAGTGTGAGGTGTCCCTGCCCATGTCAGGGGGGTTGGAACTTGATGATCTTAATGTCCTTTCCAGCCCTAACTGTTCTATGAGTTTATGTGTTGCCTACTTTGAAGGAGGAACTTCTCTAGTGCTTGTCTACCGTAGAATAGTGGCTGTAAATTTATGTTAACTGTGAAATTCAGACAAAGCTACTGACCCACTGCAGTCAGTAGGGGAGTAACTCTGGGATGTATTTTTTCATGTCCTAAAATAACATTGCAGAAGTGAAGTTCTGTTTGCCAAGTACAGAAAGCTGCAGGTGGAAACTTCATTTGTTTTCAGTGAAATAGCTTTTAAAAGATTCCCAGTTTGCATTGTTGAAACATCAGTCTAATTCTTTTGTTTGCAGCTGCCTCTAAGATTATTATTTACATTGGTCTGCGTTGGAAAAACAAATATATTAGTACCTAGCTGTTACCTGGAAATGGTCAGAGGATTGTCTTTCTGTCAACACTCTCTTGTTTGAAATGGAGTACAGATTTTTTTCACAAGCGAAAGAGTGTATTTGTATCTTAAATTATTTTTAAAATGAGGATATGTTATGGTAGTATTCTGTTAAGAGGGCTACTTTGCCCTGCTAAGCAAACTTTAATTCTAGTGAATTCCTGTGCTCTTTAAGTCATAAACTACGTAACTGAGGCTCCAGGATGACTCCTGCTCTGAGGGGAACCATGGAATCAATTTCGTAACTTGAGGGAGAACAATCTAGCCAAACTTTTTTGGTGGTGCAGGTACTCCTGTGAACAGCTTATCGATGTAAATCTTACTCTTCTTACTAGCACTTAGGAATTCTCTCAAGTCTTCTCTCTAGGAGATGAAACACACTGATCCCTGGTCTTGTGGACTGTGATTTCCTTTCTGTGTTCCAAGGTGGAAAGAACATCTTGCCTCCTGCAGCTGCTAAGGAACAGAGCCAGCACACCCTTTGGATGTCAGTAACTTCCAGAGCTGTGTGAGAGATTGTGTGCAAATATGCTGTTCAGGAGGCTATAGCACACATGGTTTCCCTTTTCCTGTGTATTTGTATGCTTTCACTTCCACAAGTGTGTGTTTGACTAGAATGACAAAGAAAATGTTATTAGTGTTCTCAAAAGAGTGTTCTTTATTAACAAATTCAATTCTTTAATTATTTTGACTTCAAAAATTAGGCCACTGTTGGGGGAATAATTTGGAAGCGCTACCAACATGACTCAAGGAGTCAAAATCATGAAAACATTAGTTAAAATTTCCAATGGGAACTTCATGCTGCTTCTGTATATCCTGCATTATAATAATTTTGCTTGTATAGAAAATAGGTCTTCACTTACATCTGGTTCTAGTGTAGTGCCCTAAATGCAGGTGAACTCCCTTTCTCTTGCAATTGCCACATTTACTATAGTAAATGACAAGTGTTGAGGCAGTTACAATGTCGGAATTCTGACTCTCTGCATTAAAATTTTACAGATATAAATAAAGGCAATGTAATTGGAAAGGGAGCTTGGTGGGTATTGTGTTTTTCTGTGGAGACAGTGCCTTTTTCCAATTGCGTTGTGTTTCATGAGTCTCTGAGAGATCAGCTGCTAAGAAAATTCAGTGGTTGGGGCCTATGGAGACTGTGAACAGTCACAGAAGAGCAGGGCAGGAGGTGACAGTGAGATTAGGGATGGTCTTTTATCAAGTATTTGAGCTACTGTCCCTTCGACTATGTCAGCTTCTAAAGCTTTTTTTTCATCAGAAGGGAGAGAAACTTGGGCATTTTGTACTTATTTTTGTCTCTTCCATTATGCCACTATGCTTGTGCCATCCAACACATAATACTTCAGTTCAGCACTGTTAAACCTGAAATAATTTAATGAGGGATGGAAACAATTACAATGCATAAGTGTCAGAATTATAACTTGTCATACTTTCTCTTATGGCTCTGTGTAACTGAAATGTTCCATCCTTGAGGAATGCATCACTGTCTTTCTAAACGGGAATTGAGGACAGACAAAAAAGTCTTGTCTTTAGAGAAGGAGTTGGTAAACAAACCATCCTGAATCTGAGAGGCAGAAGAAAGTGCAAAGCAGAGACCAAGAATAAACATGTTACGGGACAAAATCCACTAGATTGTACGCCCTGTTTCACTGGCATTTTTCCAGCTGGACCTGGTACAAATGTTGAAAGCAACAATTGTGGAACAGATTCTTAGTGTTTGGTAACAGCATTTCATGGTTTTTATTTCGCCACTTGGCTTTCCAGATGTACCTAGAAATGTACTTTTTTTTACTATAGTCTCTTTCTGATAGGTCTTGTGTATCTTCATGCTCTGTTTTATTTTGTTAGAGCAGAGAAGAATTTGGGGTTGATATCATCTTATAAACTTGCAGTTAAGAGTCTGAATGCTTTTCTATTTTTTCTTTTTTCTCCTTTTTTGGTGTTGTGTTTCCCCCCCTGCCCCCCACCCCCCCTTTCTGATCTCTGGTTTTCTACTATTTGAATTAATCATCAGGTGGATTGCATTTTGGGTCCATCCTTGTTCTGCTTTCCAGGACTCAGGCCTGTCCTGTTCTGCTTTCCAGGAAGAGGTCAAGAAACTTTAATTCACCTTATTCCTAGTAGCTGCATTCTTAGGGACAAAGAGTACAGACTTGACATTCCTTACAGAACCACGTGAGAGGGCCTGATTTACAGACTCATGTAGGGAAAACCAGATCCAAACTTTCTTGTTTCTAAAGTTCTCAACTGTGGGGATAAGTGGGAAAAGTAATAAGGTTTTTTGGTGTCTTTGGTAAGCATACAGGGATGTTAGTTAATACTGTAGGTAACTACTAGTTAAGATTTGTGTTTATGGTAATTATAACTGACATCCCTTTGAGAGTGAATGCTGTATTTACAGTGTACTTTCAAATTTTTGTTGACATTTGTGAAAGGAATAGGCTAATTTTATTCTCAGCTAAATTTGCTGGCTATGCTGTGTTACGTAATACTTCTTCCTAGGCAGAGGTTAAACTCTGCATGTGTTTTCACTTACTGGAGTCAAGCAGTTAAAACAATATTGAGTTATTTCTGTCTATCTCAGTTGCTATACTGCAACAGCCAAACCTTAGTCTTTAAACTTTTGTGTGCTGTCCCCCCAGCTCCCCAGAAGCACTCCTTTGGTAGCTGTAGAATAGCAGGGTAGAAATCATAAGACAGGGAAAAGTGTCCTGAAAGTTGGAGAGTTTTTTAACATAGAATGAAGCTGACATATCAAAATATCACAAAAGGAGTGAAGTGACATGTGGTTTATATGTTACTTTCTCCACAGTTTATGGAACATCTTTCTGGGAGCTGTTTTTCAAATTACACAATGCATTAACCTTTAAAAAACATATTCTAATGAAGCAGGTCCAGTTATTGAAGTTCATTTTTTTTTAGTGTCTGGAAAGAGAAGTGCAAAATTAACTTGTTTTGTGCAAATTACTTCTTTTATGTTTAATAGCATAAAAAAGACAATAAAGTTCTATGAGAAATTTCAGAAGGGTCCTTTTAACTGGTATAATAGAGTGGCAAAGGATTTCAGTCAGTAGATATGTCATGGCAAATTTGGCTCAATCTTCACTGAAAATTGAAACAACCCATAAGAATTTTGCCATTATAGCAGCTCATTTAATCAAAGTTATTTTATCATGTAGACAGCTGTGTCCTAGGATTGCTCAAAAATATATCAAAATGCAGTACTGAGTGTCAGACTTCAGAGTTCCATTTTTATACTGGCATGGGCAGTGGTGTGACAATGTGATGATACATATGGTGGATTCTGCCAGGATTACATTCCATAGCGTACAAATGCCTCTAAAATGATCTCACAGCTGTGTAATCTGCATAGCCTTCAGCTTCTTCATTTTAATTTCAATGTTCCCAGGTATTTCTCTCTGATTTTTTTCAGCCGTCTTCCATATAATCTTTTGTATATAGCCATTACAACAGACAAGCTACATTATTTACCTGAGGGGAGAGCTATAGGGTAAATCCTGCTGCTACTCTTTGGCCAGACCTACTGTACATGGGTAGTATAGTCTGTATAGCTATTGACTGATGGTACTGTGAATGATTAATGGGTCTGAGGCTTCTTTGGATTGCTTAGACTCGCCAGGTGTGTACTGTGCATTGCATGTGCAAACAGAAGGCTTTGTGTGCTCCAGGGTTAAAAATGGCTAGCAGTGACCTGCTGTAGTCAAAACTCTTCATACAGCTCCTAGTGCATTTCTTTTCCTTCAGGAAATTCAAGTGCAGAGCTGAATTGTTGGTAAGCAGTATAAGATTGTTGTTGTGGAGTGTTCTTGACTGCTGCCTTTTGCGGGAGATCATCCGACACTTAGTCGTTGGCGTGGAGCATGGATTGTGCATCAATGTCACATTAAATCTTGGTGCGAAGAGAGGTGGGTATTAGTGTTCTGGAAAGGCAGTGGCCTAAAATAGGTGTCATTAGCAAAACAGCCCAATCTGTAGTTTGCTCCCAAGTAGAAAAGGGCAGCTGAAAGCAGGCTAGATGCCACCTGAACTCACCTGACAGCCATAATTCAAATGCCCTTAGTTAAAATCTGGCTTTTCTACAGTAAAGACCAGCATGTATGTAATACAAATTTGCTTTTTGAAATTTATTTGTCTTATTTTTGTTGTGAGGATAGTGTTCATGAAAATGATAACTGGCAACATCATGAATGTGTGCCCTTTATTTAGGCAAGGGCTGGGCCAACATCCCCAGCACAGTTGTTCCTCAAAACATACCAATCATATGCCGTTATACTCTGGCCAAATCAACCCTTAGTCTCCCCACTTGAGCAAACCAGTGTTGGTTATGTCAAGGTGAACGAAAAAGAGGTCAAAGTTTGAACCACCATGTGAATTTCTACTGCTGATGAAGTTATGAATGCAATTATGGTCACCAGTATTAAATTATTTTGCATTCATCACTTAACATAAGTGATGTCATTAGAATATGCAGATATCCAGGCTAGGTGACATAAGGATGGTCACATTAAGTGTATCAACCCAGAATCTTCACTTCAGAGTTGCTGGATAAAATGCTGGTAAAGAGTTGAGGCACTGGCTACAGGAGATACAAGATGTAGAGGCAGGGAGGTAGGGAATGCTTTTTTATTAGTAGGCAGATAGTTTTCTCCTACTCTGGAGGGAGCATTTGCTGCACTTTTTCAGAGATTGGTAGACAAAATGTAACCTCTGTTTTGTAAAATACTTTCAAGTTGCTGAGATCCATCACTCAGTAATGACTTAATATTATTTAGAGTGTTTCTGGAGGGAGAATAAATGAGGCAAGTGAATCTACCATGTTTTCTTAGGGTAATTGTAGCAATTTTTTTTTTTGCACAAATCCTGTTTACCTTGAACAAATATGTCAAGACTGCAGGGCTCCATGTGAATAAATTCACTTCAGTAAACCCCCACATAATGAAGTACCTAAACCTCTGCATGTGATTTTACTTATATTTATTTATCTGCGTGGTATGCTAACACTACAGTGTTACTGCTATACTTAATAAAGAATTGTAATTCAGTGCTGCCATTCAAGCTGGAGATTCAATGGCAAAATGGATTCTCGAAGTGTGAGGGAATTACTTTCATAGGGTTCTTTCTGCATTTTTATGTAGATCTGAGTTTCTTCATTATTCTTGAAATCTGCTTAGGAAAAGCATGATTCAATAAAGCCGTAAAAGATTGTAATATTCTTTTCTGCTGCCAGCAGTTGTGCCATTAGTTTGTGAATCTATAAATGTCCACAGACTGCTTGATATGAGTTTACATAATTAATGCTTTGGAAACCTGGCCAATTTTAAAGGACTGGCAGTGTATATGGGATAAAATTTTTAACCTTGTATGGGGAAAAATATTTTTTCCTTCTGTCAGCTGCTTGCCTCTGTTTTATATTAATTATTCACTTTAATTTTTCTTTCTATGATGTCAAAGTCTGGAATAATTTAAAAACACATAAAGTAGTGTTTGTTTCAAAAATAAAAATATATAAACTTGAAATGTCCCAGAAGGTAGTTTTCTGTGAAGTGAAAATACTTTCTGGCAGTCTTGATTCCCTCATTACTACAGTTCAAACCTACATATGAACAAGAAAAATACACAGCAAGAAAAATGCAGGACTTCAGACCTTACCATTTATCACTTTTCTTGTCTGTACCACATGCATATGCTGAAAATGAAGAAATGAAAGGTGGTAAGAAATTGAGCTTTGGGACAGAAATAATAGGAAGAAAACTGTATTATCTGACCTGGAAATTTTGGCTGAGTTCCATTATCTCTGGCTCACACAAGCACTGAAGTGGCTGGATTAAATGGCGGAGCAGAGTTTTTATTTATAGCGCAGTGTATGCTGAAGCATAGTTTCACAGGTAGCGAAATGGCTGTAGTCAGGTTTGAGAACTGTGGATTCTCTTAGTTTGGTGAAAAGCTGTCTTAGGTAAAAGTAAGGGGGTTGTGTGTTCAGCTTGAATCAGTAGGTCTCCTTCCTTTGTCATAAAGCTAGTTAACAGCTATTTACTGTTATGAACACGACTATGAACTTGCTCCACATTGATAGCGTGTTATTTACTCCCTTACTGAGTAAAACCAGCTTTAGCAATGCTATGACAAGTATAAATACTGCATCTTTTCCTCACAATTAAAACAAAAAGCAGGAAGAAACACTGAAGGTAAAATCCAGCAAGTCTAATAAAAATGTTTCCCTGTTAGTGTTGATTATTTAGTAGGTGGTAAATCTGCTGTGACTCAGTTGGTGATGGTATAGTAGGTAATTTATGTTGTCTGCTTATCAAGTCTTGTATAAACATCATAAAGAAGATTTTTTTAAAAAGATGGAAATGGTAAATATGTAAACTTTTTAAGCTAAAGAACTTGTTTAGGATTTGGACAGGTTTTGTGATTTTTGCTCCAATGAAAGATTTATACTTAGACTAAACTTGCACGGAAGTAAGCAAGTTATGAAAGTAATTTTGTACAGACTGTCTAGCATGCAGAGGCATGCATGTGCACACAAAATCACTGTGGGATTCATTTTTGGTAATTTATTTGTTTTAGTCTTCCAAGCTTTTATCAATCCCCCTCTCAGTTCTAATAACATTGTCAAATAGCAGTTGGTAGAAATGTTAGTATGTTGTTAATGTGCAGTAGTGAATTCTTAGAAAGCAAAGTTTCTCATTAATGTAACAGATGTTCATTATGTTCCTTTCCACTTGGAAGTACTTACAGAAATTAGCAATGGACATCAGATGCTATTAGTATATTCATTTGAAGGGAATGGAAGGTTGTTTCTGGTATTAAGGCTGAAGAAAAATTACAGATGCTCCTCCACAGAAAGGAAATTGATACTCTTATTTATGCCCTATTTCAGTGTAGAAATCTGGGGCATTGTGAAGATTTTTTTCCATGACCTGGCTTTCCTAGGTTATTTGGGATGGGATTTTGGTTTTGCTTTGTTTTGTTTTGTTTTTGTTTGTTTGTTTGTCTGTTTGTTTTGTTGTTGGTGTTTTTTTTGTTTTTTGCTTTTGTAGTGTTAAAACATTTGTTAGTTGTCAAAACTGGCGCAGGAAAGGCGATCTCATTTTAAAACTCTGTTAAGTTGTTAAGCAGTATTGATGTACTTAATATTCTCTTAAGTCAAAGAACATTGCTTTGGAATTAATCTTCTCACTGCACACTGGGTTGCAAGATTAGTGATGAAACAAACATAACTTTCTACATACCATAAATTCTCCATGAACAATTGAATACATGCCTGGGTGAAGTACAAGTAAAAATGCGAAGTCAGTCGTATGCAGATTGCCTAGCCGATGGGTCTGTGTATAGGTGCACATGCCCCAGCATTAACATAAGCCTTGCTTTTATGTAGCTGATAGTTTTCTTTACTGGCATTTTTCATTTTCTTTTAATAAAACACTGGATGGAGAATTCTTAAAAAACTAAATATGGACATAAAAAGATGGGTTAGAAATTGAGATTATTCCCCACTGCTTGCTTTCATCTCTGTAGATAAAAGGCAATGTGTTGAAATGGAGCAGGTGATGTAATGGATATTGAATTTGGATATAGTCAGAAAACATAAATTCTATATTGTCTGCCATATCCTGGGTAGGAAGAAAATAGATGGGAGAGCAGATGAAACACTTCTTTAGTAGCAAGAGTAAGTATTTGTGATCAATCTTAGTAGTCCCTTAATCATACACATAGCTATTATTTTACATGTTGTGTACTTACTATAAATATATTTGTTTCCCTTTTTTTTCCTCGAATCCATTGTTTAAAAACAATCTCATCTTTTAGCTTTCTGAAAACAAGTGAACAATGCGTCTGCTTCACACATTGTTCACAGTGCTGGAACAAAGAATTTCTGCCAAATTTTGGAATTTGATATTCCAAAAATCATCAAGTATTTATCTTCTTAGTGGTTTCTATTTTCACACTCTTTAATTGAAGACTTACTGGAAGTCTGTTGCTTCTTTTTTCATACATTTGCTTGAACTGTGGAAGCTTTCATTTGATCTCTTCAAGTTCACAATGTGGAGCAATATAGAAGATGAAAAGGGTCACCTGTGATTTTTCTTAATTAGTTACTTTTTTTTTCTTAATAAGCCAGGTGATAAGTCTTGAGATCCATCTCATCTAATGGTGCAAGATGAGATACATTTTCCACCTGGAAAAATTATATGCAGTTGGAATCAACCATTATAGGACTAGTCTGTCTCCAGCTAGTTTCATAGACATATGTGAGGATGTTCAGTTTGGAGACCAAGAACTAGGTGAAACCACTTTATTTTGAGTGTTCCGTTGGTAACACTGAGCAATTCTCTTTTTTTGGTTTTTGTTTTTGTTTGTGTCTATAGCTTTCTAAACTAAATAGGAAAAGCTGGTTAAAAGCTTTACTGGTAGACTTAAATACATTGACACATCCAAATTGCAGTTCTCAAAGCATAACTGCATTTCATATGTGACTACTGGTTTTGTTAACTGATTAAGTTTGCTTATTCTTTCTGAGTTTAGCATGTGATATACATCAACACCTAATAATTCTTACATATGCTACAGATATATAATTGCTTTATCAGCTGTCTGCCTTTGAAAAATGGGGAACATACTCCAAAGTTAAAACACAGAATACTGCAAGTACCATTGCCAGGTGCACATCCAAAGCTATTGATCCTTGCACTATTTGAAGTCCTGTATGTCTTGGATGTTAGAAGGTGATTTTGAGCAGAGAACTTGGCTACTTTGTGTGATCATAAAATGGTTGCAATGTTGGAAGTAAAAAACCATCGTGACTTTGGAGAAGTTCAGTTTTTATCTTTTGTTGTATATTATTTCAACTATACATAATGTAATGGGGGATTCATAAATAGAAATTAAATCCCATTAGACAGTAGTAAGGTACTAAGTACTTTATTATAAGCTTGTGTATATCTAAGACTTGATAAATGTCTTGTGCTGCCATGGGCATGGTGCCTGCATATAGTGTCAATGTGATGGGCAGACTGTTTTTTTCTGTTTCTAGATGTTTCTGCAAGAAATAGACTATTATGTTACCTTCTGATGAAATACTTGTTTCTGTTCAAGGGTATGTTATTTTAGGTACTTTTTATTTGATCTTCTGAGAACTTGTGAACTAAACCACAGACTGAACTGTGGTTCTCACGAGATGGGCATGGGTGTGTTTATTTTAATATTAAATCTTGACAGAAGAACAAACCATTTAAACTCACTGGTGTGTGAAGTGTGCAGCAGTGTGCATCTTCCAATTGCAGAAGGTAGCTTGATGGGTACCTATTTCTGAATCGGTGTCTCAATATAGTTTGTTTCCCTTCAACTTGAAAGCAGATCATACTGTACAACTCATCTTTTATTTGCCAAAGTTTTTCTCAAGTGTACACAAATCACAAAACATTCTCCCTCACTGAAATGAGTTTAGGAATTACTGTGAAAATTGCTCAAGAACCAGAAAGACTTACTGATGGGGACTTCAGACTTTTAACCACTAACTGCTGTTCTTTCAGCCCAGTTTTCCATCTGTCTTGTCATCTACCCATCCAGTCTCCATGTCTCCAGTTTGGCTGGAAGGATATCTGTGGAGACAGTGTCAAAGTCCGCTAAATTACATTCACCGCTTTTCCGCTGTATGCAGAGCCAGTAATTGCATTACAGAAGGCAGCAGGATTGGCCAGACACAGTCTGGCCTTGGAAAATTTGTTCACCCTTCTCTCAGAAGCAGTTGCAGTTGTAGTTCCAGATACTGTTTTTCATTATGCCTTTGATTTTTTGATTCTTCAAAAATGCATTGATATTTATAGATGAGAAGTGGATTGAGGGAGTGGTAATGCTGAGCACTGCCTGCCATTGAATACGTAATGGGAGTAGTGTTAGGCACTGCCTGTTAGTGAACATATTTTTAGGAAACTCATTACTTTAAGGTCCACAGTCTTTAATGCTGATCACTTCAATATATTTATAATTTGTGGGCAGAGCCAGACCAATAACATCTGAATTCCTCACCTGCTTAAGTCCTGAGTATCTTGTTGAGCATTTCCTATTGAGGAGCTGTTGTTAAACAAAATCCATGCTTTTATTCAGCTGGTCATCCCTAAAATATGACTACCCTGTATGCAGCCACGTCTGAAGACCTCACTTCTCTTTTGGTGTTTGCATTGCATGATACTCTTTGAAAGCTTAAAAGGCAGTTATGTCTAGAAAACTTGGGAGACTTTTCTTGTTCCCCAGTCTTCTACATGCCTTTATTGTATATCTTTAAGCAGAATATGTCAGGTTCTTTGGCCTAGTTATAGTTTTTTTCATAATGCAGCTTGGGTGGAGTTGCCTTGGACCTATTTCCTTGGACAGGAGAAGGAACCATGATCGGAAAGACCAGCTCTTTTGGGCAAGATGCAGTCACTGTGTCATCAGCTCTAACTACTTAAGAAGGTAGAGTTGCATCAGCCCAGAAAAAGACATTCCAGGCCAGCCTGGAAAAAACAACAACTAGCTCTGAGAACAAAGCCAAGGGAACAATGCCCTGGAGATTGTAATTATAATCAAGCTTTGTCCTCATGCAAATAAGTGGCCATAATTTAAATTAAAATAAGGGGTTGAGGTTGCTTTTATTAATAAGATTTCTTTTTCACAGAAAAATAATGCCTTTTTTTTTTTTTGGTTTGGGTGCTATTGATTTGAAAAGGAGCATCTATAAAAAACGGTTCAACTTGAAGGAGTTTCAGGGGTTGTTACACATTGAAAATAATGGATAGGCTCTGTTCTGTCTCTGTCCTTCAAAAATGTTGTTCAATGTTATTTAAATTCATTAAATTAGACTTTAAGTTAAATGCTTAGCAGTTAAATGACTGAGTAAAGAAAGGAGTGGAATTTTCTAAGATTAAAGAGAAAGCAGTATCTTATGACAGCAGCCAGAGACAGTTTGTTCAAACTGTGTCCAAAGAACTTCTGTTCTCTTTACCTTCAGAGCTGCAGACTTGGTTATCCTTAAACAGTTTTCTTGCTTGTTATTTTGTTCATCATTTTAATAAACGACAGGAAATGAGCTGCAGAATTAAAGCTGGAAATGGGGGTTGGACCACTGAAGTAGGATGCTAAGTTTAAATATGTAAAAATTTTCAGCTTTGTACCATAAAAATAGGTAGCTACTGTACCTAGTCCAATAAATAAAAAAAATTAGGTCAACATGTGGAAGGAGCCTTGAGAGAGATAGTGAAAAGGATGGAAGTAGAACACAAAAAAAAGTGCTTGAATGATCTGAAAACAGATGAGAGAGATGACAGCCAAGTAATGAATACTTTCTTGTATGTTGCTTTAGGTAGATACATAGAATTGCTGGCAACTACATCTTTATATCTGCCTTGACCTTACTGATCCTAACTTAATAGAAAGCTACAGCATATAAACTCAGTTCTGAACTGTAGTTCAGAAGTAAATGGGCCAAGTGTTTCTGTTGTACTAACTGAAAGAATTTCGGCATCAAGAAAAGCTAGAAAGTATGGTATGAAGGGTTACATGAAAAGAGTTTTGGGGTTTTGCTGGCCTTAAAGTTAGCATGTGACAGCTTGTTCTGGTTCATTTCCTACAGAGATGTAATAGAAATTCTGTATTTCCTGACATAGGTGGCTGCCTCTTTAATGCATAGATCCTCCACAGAGATATCCAGTTCTCTTACTAGACATCAGAAGATAAACTGAATTTATGTTGTCTAGATCTTTCTTTGATGATATCTTTTCTTCTCTTAAATTACTGCAACTTATAGGACAGGTTGTGCTTACCATGCTATGACATCAACTCAGTTACAGTTGGAGTTGAAAAGAAGCGCTAACTTCAAAACTTAATAAGGCCGAATCAATTACTGGTTTCAGGTCATTGATAAAGTAATAAGCCTTGATAATTACTTTATTGTAAATAATTACTTTATTGTAAATAATTACTTTATTGATAAAGTAATAAGCCTTGATAATAAGCCTCAAAATAACAAGCTTTATTCATCCTGTCTATCAAAGGCCATAGTCAAAATGAGAAGAATCTACCATTTCTGTATTAAACAGTGCAATTGTAAACGAAAAAAGCGGCATTTCAGTATCAAATAATTGCTTCCGTTCCTCAGTTGCTTCCTTGAACCAACAGAATGGCTTTGAAATTAGCAGAATCAATAACCTGGGGGCAGAGAAACTCAACCTAAGGAGAGTGTTGAGACTGGATAGGGAGTTGTACTGCTGAAACTTCTCTGCTGATCTTTAAAAATGTGTCAGTGGATCTCAGTGTAGCAAATGTTGGTCCATAGGTAAGATTAACATTGCTTTTGTTCCACCTTTTTTGGAAGCTGTCTGAGCAAAGAGATCCTGTGAGTATAAGTTGAAAGCTTATGAGTTAGGCTGCTTTTGTAGATAGACGTGCATGTATATGTTTTGCCAGTTAACTCCTGCGTGTTGACAGCCTGTTTTTCTGAAGTAATGCTAGACTTGTGTATGCAGCATAGCCATACAAATATTTTGAAAAATAAAGATTTAATTGGGAAATTTCAGCTGTAAATGACAAAACTGTGCAATGCTTTTAAGTTATGCTGTCTTAATAAGATATTCTTTGTTGCCCTTTTAAGGGTATGGTCCATACGGCACCTATTTTCTTTGTTCAGAGTACTTATTAATGTGTATTTTGTAGCTAGTTGGTATTTTATGTAATCTGTGATGAGAAAGATGATCTAACATTGACTATAGCTACCTGACAGCAGGATACATGGAGGCAGATTTTCAGCAGAAGTGCACAGCAATGTGACACTGGGCACAAGTTGGAACATGGGACTTTGTTTTTTAAACCATAAAGATGAGAAATACTGGAACAAGTTACCCAAAGGCATTATGGAATCTCTGTCCTTAGAGGTATTCAAGACTTGGCTGGACATGACCCGAGCAACCTGATCCGATTAGGTCTGCTTCAGGCAGGGGGTTGGACTAAATGATTTACAGAAGTACCTTCCACTCTAAATTATTTTGTGACTGTGGCTGTCTTAGAAGTGTGTCTTGTTTATTCTACTGCATAGAAACAGAACTGGTTTTAAATGTTTCGCATTTTAAGCTATATTTGGTTTTAAGCCAAGCAACCAACATTTCTCCATGTTTGGGAGCCAAAGTAAATACAAAAATATGAAGTAGTGTTATAAACGGATGACTGAGACCAATTTAAAAACAAAAACTATTTTAATTAGGCTGAGAAGCAATAAGCAAAA
>WYDI02008506.1:16956-30773 GCA_009867235.2 Psittacus erithacus | reverse complement strand
TGGTTTGTGTTATACCTTAGTTACTGGACTGTTCTTATCTCAACCTGTGGGAGTTACATTCTTTCGATTCTCCTCCCTTCCCTCTGGGTGTAGGGTGGGGAAGAAGAGGAGGAACGAGTGAGCAGCTGCGTAGTTCTGAGTTACTGGCTGGCCTTACACTACAACATGTGGGCTGAATGTCTAGCAGCACATGTGTATTGCTTAGTAGTGGCATGTAATTACTGAACCTAGTCTGCAGCTTTTCCCTATGTGGAGATTTTCCCACTTACTGAAAGGCTGCAGGCTAAGAGACAAACTGAGAGGCATGCCATAATCCTGCTAGCACTGTTCAGAAACTTGTAGGAACTTAAAAATGTTTGAGACTTCCATGTCTTATCAAATTTGTTTGTAATTGTCCAATATGCTCTTGGAGGAGAAGAAACCTTAGGTTGCATGGAGTAAAAGTTGGCAAGAAGGCTGGTCTGTCTCATTCTGCGCTTCACTTCTGCCACCTTAGTTTGGTAGGAGTACTCTGTAATACACTTCAAAAAGCTATTTCCTTTCATGTTAGACTGAAAGCTATTTTTCTGGTAACTATATTGCTTTGCTTGGCTAACTGTGAAGCAGGACCTAATGCAAAAGGCCAGCTAAGTAAAACGCATAAGCCCAGATTCATCTGTATGTCAAACACATAGTTGTGACTTTAGGCAAGCTTAGAGCTTATAAAATGCTGAAGCACTTTCAAGATCCATGGAAATTCTCATTAAATCTAGGAGTATAGAAATTCTTGCATGAAAACATTTTCATGAAAACCTTTTTTTTAATAGCAATAATATACTTACATTTATTTTGCAAACCAACATTTTTTATACTAGAAGTGATTTAAAATAAAGTGTTTTTTACTTCAGACTCACTTTGCAACAGTGGTAATGCAACAACAGGTCTAACACATGCAATCAAGGTTGTACATGGGGAATGAGGTTTGTTTCAACCAAATTCAACCCTCCATAGTTTAGGATGCTGCTTTAATCCAGCTGTCCAGACTCTCCTATCATCACATCCCATTCAAGGAAATGCAATAGCTGGGAAGAATTTTTTTCTGGGAGCTTAAGATGTTTAGATTCTCTACATATATGCATATATGTAGAATGTTGCCATTTATGTTGACTATGCCTACACAGCAGGGAAGAAAAATGAATAATATCATCTCTGAATGTGCTTTACATATATATTATGAAATATTCATAAAAGTGGGCATGTGAGCCTTTCAAGTCTTTTTTGCTTGATTAGGCTGTTTATTACCTTGTTCTGTAGAAAACACAACAGATTAATTAGCACATTGAAGTGTATTTATGTGATCCCCTGTATGGTACCAGGTGGAATAGGATTAAGAACTGCATGTGTAAATTTTATGGCAGTTGGAATGATTTATCATATTATTATTCATCTTTTGCAGGAATCATTAATGAGTTAATGTAGTGTGTGAATCTAAGGCAGGGTTTTTAAAGAATGTGTGTGCTAATCAATTGTTTGTGGCAGCTTGAAAACAGGTTATTGAAATCAGTCATAATTAGCCATAGATAAAATCCTAATAAATCACTGGTAATGCAGTAGTTCTCTTCAAACTGAAAAAATGGAAAGACTAGAAAAGGGTCAGAGCAGTGAGCTATAAAATTATTCAGGAAATGAAATTATGACAAGAGGAACTGATAGTAATACAAAGATACCTGTCTGGGAACATTTTAGTGAAGAAAATTCCCATTTCCTTGAGGAATGAAAAGAAATTGAGAGAAAAAATGACTATATATATCCAGGAAGTACCAGCGTCCCTCTATAACTGAGGCTATGTGTTACCACCATTTGCGGGAGCTGTAATGTTTGTGCTAATTTCTTCTTTCTCATTATGAACATTTATAAAGGGAATAATTTCAATCAGAAAGCTTCATCTTTCAGATAAGATGAAAAGTCATGTTCATGCTGGCCTCAAGATGGATTTTAAAGCAGAGTCTCAATTTTTTTTAGAATTAGTAAATTCACTTTCTGTCCTACGCAGAAGACAGACATTCCAGAACATCCTTCCCACCTGAGCTGTCTCAAGTACTTCCTACCATCCTGCTCTTCCCTGCTTCCCTGCTCTGATCCTGAGGTGGGAAAGCAGCAACACAAATGCCAGACCCAGGTGTCACCAGCTTGCACTGGATGAGTTCCTGCAGCCCAGTGGCTTTGTTGTGGGCCGTGCCTGCATATAAACTCTTATCGCAAAGCGTGTGCAAGCTAATCAGAGATGACGCATGGTCCAGTTTTGATTTAGTCTGATCTACGGTGTGTAATTCTGCTTTGTAATGGGGATTTTCATGTCTATGGTTTCTATGGACCTTGTCTGATTTGTGCAAATTAATGACATTGCTAGATGCCACCTGGGCCAGCATGGTTAGGGAAAGAAAGCTTGTTATTCCATTACAGTGTGTTATCTGAGGGAATGGGGGAGAAGGGGAAAGTATATGATTATAACTTTACTGTGTATGTGGAGGGAAACAGAATGAAACGTCAACCTTGGCATTGCAATTCCTGACATAAACAACTTCACATAACTAGCTTTTTGCATGGAAGCCCACGCACTGCAAATGTTTTCTAACACCAACATAAAATATTCACAGCCATTCACACAAACTCCCAGTTTTTTAAGTTAATGTTAAAAATTAACATATGAAATATTTGCAGGCATGAGGATACCTAAAAAGATTAAAAGTCAAATCCTGTCTTTGTTGAGGAAATCAAACTAGGTGTGTCACAGCTAAGCCTCCAGTCTACTTCGTAAGCAGCAGCGGCAAAAGTTGTTTAATAAGATACTAGTTTGGGTCAAGCAGGGAAAACTGCTATCTCCAGGGTATTGTGTTAACATTCTAAAAAGTACTTTGTGTTTGGAGAAAAGGGCCAAGTTTTGGTCATCCAATTTCAAAAAAAAAAAAAGTAAGCTGATAAAAACATAAACTATGGAGTAGAATAGTCAAGAAATCTGACGAAATTTCTACCCAAGGGAAAAGCCAATTATTTTTTTCTTTTTTCTTCTTTTTCTTTCTTTTTTTTTTTTTTTTTTTTTTTGCCTGGTGTGTAATTAAGAAGCAAAATTGTTGAAGTACTTAAACTAGCTAAGTATGTTTGTGATAGAAAATCTTATGGTGGAATTGAAGATGTTAGGAGAAAATGAGTTAGTGAACGAAGAACAGGAGAAGGCAGGTACCATCTGTCTGGGAGGCAGTAAGCGCCCTTTATTTCTGTCACAAAGATTTTGGGACTGTGACTTGTCTGTATTCAACTGGTCAGATTCCTTCCACCTCTCATTTTGTCCAATATATGAGGTCTTTTCTGTGCAAATGGATTTATCTTTCCCTGAACATAAAGTTTTTAAGACCAAGGGAGCAACAAGGTCATGAAGTTACAGCACAGCAGCAACCAGAGGTGTTGGAGAGCACTTGCAGGTGGAGACCAGACATGCTTCCACACTGTTCATAGCAAAAGGGTTTTCAGTGGCTCTTCATCCAACTGTGCTCTGCATGGCAACAGCAGAAGATGTTACCTTTTTTATAGGAGCTGAGACCTGGCTGTGTTTAGGAGCCTTGTCTCCCAGAGAAGCGGTATCTTTGAAAGCAAAATGCGTTAACCTATTTTTAGTTTGGCACTGGAGTGTTTAACTTGTCACTTGCCAGCCTGAAGCCCAAACCAGTATGTTTTACCTTCTTTTTAAACTTCCTTTTGCAAAGCCCTACTTAAATGAGTAGCGTGACAGGCCTGTCCCTGGAGATGTAACTCGCTTGGGCTGCCAGTTTAATTTACAGTCTCTTTATCCATCACCACAAGGGCAAGATTTCCTCCTCCTCCTCTACCTTTGTAATAAAATGACTGTTACCAACTCAGTTCCAGGTTGACACTGAAACAAAGGTCTAATTGTACACATTTGATTGAGATCAGCTTTGCAATATCTGAAAGCTGTACACCACATAGGAGGGTAGAAATTAGGCTTGTGCTTAGTAACTACATAAGTGTGGAAATTCTGGAGTCATACATGAATATAATTGTGCTAAACTAATTTTCCAACATGAAAATCTTGTAAATAAGAATCTCTATGCAAATAGCATTCAAATTCTTTTTCCATCACAATGCAAAAGGCTCTTAATGACATTGTCATGGCATTTTCATGCAATTCCCAAACAATTTCTTGGTATATTCTTGTATTACTGTGAAACCACTGTGGGATCTCTGCAGGTTTGCACTGAACTAATATTGCCGTTATACACCCATGGACAACACAATGGTGTTATAATGCTTTATTTCTACATATAGTAAAGTTGCAAGAAGGGAGTTAAATGATTTTCTTCTCTGTGAAAGTTACTAGATATTAGTCTTTTGCAGATGCATAGGCTTGATTTTTCAAGATGTCTGATATCTTTAGTTTCCATGGAAGGGGCTCAAACATGAAAACTTGCGCTTTTGCAAGATGTCTTCAGAGCTGTTGCATTTAGGCTTCTTGAGCCAGAGGCAGGAAAAGAGAAAAGATTTATTTTTCAGTATCTCCTCCTTGCCAAACCAAATGTGGAGCATTAGAGAAAAGCATATTTCTATTTTTTTTTTTCATTTTATGACATGCAATTTTCTATCAAATAACATTTTTGTTGCAGTGGTGATTAAGGGTAAATACTATACCACTACTTGCACAAAGTGCAGCTTCTGAATAGTCCAGTGTTTTGGTGAAACTTGCATTCAAATGATTCTCTGGAGAATCATTTTCAAGGCTTGTCCCAGACAGAGCTGTTGTGGTTAAAGGCATTATGAAGTTTTCTTTCATTTCATCAGGCTTTGGATGATAACACTTGTTGCAAAACTACTCCATCCATATCTGTCACCATTGTGAAACCATATTAACAAGTACGTCATTGAAATATAGTGAGCTAAAACAAGAGATTGTGGACCAAATAGAGAAAACTGTCACTATTTTTTCCGGAAGAATAAAAGTGATGCACAGGCCTCTTCAGGTACATGATTCACACAGTAGAAAGTAGTGCAATTCCAAAATCTTTGTTTTGTTATGTTTATTCTAAAATTAAGCAATTTCACATTTGCTGCTCTGGAGATCCAGAATTTTTATTGTTATAATGTTTCTTTTTTCTTCTGCATTATGATTTCTGTTTACTGAATGAAATCTGTATGGCTTTTTGAAGCTTAACTTTTATGGGACCTTTAATAATATTGTTGCCATAATATTATCCTTTTACTTAGGCTTAAAGGCCAGTTTATAATGGAAGGTAGTATCTGCAACTAGTATGTCCCTGAATCTAATTTGCATGTAAATTAAACATTTAAGAATACAACTCTGATTTCTGAATACACACAAAGTGTGCTGTTTTGATTCCTGGAAAATAAAAATGCATAACATTAATAAGAAGAATATGATTTATATAGTGCCTTTTTTATCTTACCAATTTCTGTTCATTTGAATATTTATTTTTTTTTTTTTTTAAAGCTTCTGTGGCAACAGCTGATTATTTATACTGTAATGTGGATCAGGATGTGACAAAACCTTACTTATTTCCATTCACATTAATAAGGGACTCTGAGGTTAAATGTTGTCTGAAGCCTAACACTGCAGGAATTGTTAGTTTTCCGGTGTTATTTTATTATAGTCAAATGGTGAAGATATGAGAGCAAATGGAGGGAAGGAAATGAATATACGGATTTGTCTTTTGGCTTGTTTTGATTGATTGTGCTGTATTGGATTATATTAAACAATATTTCATTCTTTCCTTGAAATGTACATTGCAAAAGACAAAATAAGGATAGAAGCTAAAAAATATTATAAATCAGTCAACTAAAAAAACCCATTGTTTTAATGCAACAGGGGAAAAAAAGAAAAGAACAATGTTTCCTCCTGCTTCTAGCTTGTACTTTGAAAACATTCATGGATCCTATATTATCCTATAGGATTTGCTGAATCTGCTAAATTTTGGTCTGAATCTTTGAACAATTGCTTGTATTTACTTTTGAGTTACTGTTGAGTCTATTACAGAGTTACTCAAATTGCTTGGTTATTACAAATATTCAGGCTCACCAGCACAGTTAAAAGGGAATTAAAGGACCAGAAAAAGTTGGTGAAAAATAAGTATATTTTATTTTGATTTTTTTTTTAATGAGAACATTTTCTTTCATGATAAGAGACGTTCCCTCTGCTGGAGCTGTTTCCCCTCGTGCTGCTAATGAAGATGTGATGCAGTGGGGTAACCACAGGACACCTGTGTCTTGAATGGAAACATCAGCCTGTGCTATATGCAAGCTAGCAAATACCAGAAAGAATTCGAAGAGAGGTTTTGGTGTGTGTGGAAAGAAGCTTTCAAATACCATTCTTGCAGCAGCAAGGGCTCAGACTTGCTTTGCTTCTGCAGCTCTTGGGAAGGCCAAGCTCCCATTAATCCTATTGGCTGCCTTGGGAATTGAAGATGCTCAGTGTTTCCCAGGTGGGAGGCAAGTTTGATTTTCCCAGTAGGGTTGGTCGGTGAACTCTGAACTTCTCGTGTGGGAGAGAATAAACCCACACTCTAGCTGTCCTATCTCCTTGCATTAATTACCCCTGTCATAGGGAAGTACCCTCCTGGCATAGCTCCAGTTATGCACTCACAGTCGTCTCCTATGGCAGCCAGGGAGAGATGCTGCTTGGAGCTTATTCATTGCTGTGAATGCAATTAGTGTGTAGTAAAACTTGGATTTTGCCGAGCAGTGACTTCTCTGCTCACAGTCATGGTTTTACTTCAACATAGAAGCATGCTGGCACTGCAGGAGTGAAGTTGCTGTGCATGTGCTAAGTGGTCGATTTGTGTAACAAAGGAAAATAACAAAGTGCCTTTGGTGAAGGCCATTATAAGGAAATCTATATGTCAATTGCTATCCTTTATTTTAAGACTATTCTGGACACTGTCCAGAATAGCAGACAAACTCAGCCAAGTTTGCTTAACTGCATGAAAAAGGAAGGATTTTGTATACAAGAACAGAGGAGCAGCAGAGGTATGGTGTGTGGTTTAAGCCCAGATCATTTGCTGCTGCCCTCCCCACAATTCTCTCTCTATCTACCAGGTTTACTGACTTATTTCCCACTAGCTTTTGATGGCCCAAAGCACAGGTTTTGGACTGCTTGTGCAGCCTGTGTGGATTGATCCAGCTGCGCAGTCCAGCAAAGTGGGCCGTGTAGTGGGCTGCTGACTTGCAGGCATAGTACATGGGATTTTGACTGATAAGTCATGAATTTTTTGGAGAACGATTTACTGGGAAACAGGATGCACCTGGGCAAGCAGTATGGTGGCAATGCATTGATAGGACCCCATGGGGGTCGTTGAGCAGTTGCATTAACCAGCCATGGCTGCAGGTATCAGATGTGAGCTTCTTCTCTGTACAGGAGTGGGGCTACTGTCATCCCAGGTGAAGCCATTCAGTATCTGTTGGGTTTAAGGTTAGCCCTTGAATGCCCGGCAATATGTCAGGTACTGTGAGTGATGAGTCCTATAGGCAATGTTTTCTCCAGGTATGGAAACTGTGAGACTGAGTTCCTGGATGTGTTGTTTTCTCTTCCATCCTTGTTTAAATTGTTTCTGTTGACCAGTGTTTACCATTTCTCAGCCTGAGTACATATCTATTTCTGGTTTTTGTGGCACAGAAGAAACCTTTACCAAGGTTCCTAAGTGCTAAGCCACTTTTCCTATTGATTATCACAGTTAAAACAGCTCCAAGGCCACTATGCCTAGTGCAAAACTGATCTGTAATAGAGCCTGGAACAGTCTGGGACTGCCAGCTTCTAGGTGGTAGTTGCAACTTAATCAGTTTCGGCACAGCATTCCTCGAATGACTGCCCTGGTGGAACAGCTCAGGCTCCTCTGACGGATGTTTGCTCCAATGCTTCATGCAGGTAGGAGTTCAGATCACTGCAAAGTGCTGCCGTGGGGAAGATATAAAACCAGAGGTACTTCTGCTAAACTGGGGTGGAAGGTAAAAAAGCCTTTTTGCACAGGAACCATGTAGGAATTGACCTGTTCTTGATCATGCTTCTGGTCTACTCAGCCTCCTGTGGGAGCTCCTCATTCCAGGATTTAGGTGTGCTGTATGGAGACGTGCTTGTTAAAGCTCTCATTGGCAATTACAGGGATGCCTTCTGTAGTAATGCCAGTAGAGGCCTGAAAAATATAACAGTCAGTAATCATTAGCATGCAGCTGAGGTAATGGGACATTTGAGCAAGTTACCAGAGGGAGGAGAAGAGAGGCCATATTTGGCTAAGGGTTAATGACAGTCTGTGCAGGATAGAGGGAGCTGAACATAATGTAAAGCCTATTTAATGATATAGAGCATGAACTGTGATGGTAGCGCTAGTCTAGCTGGTACTTTTGCAAGTGCTTAGTCTATGGATAAAGCAGTTGATCGTGAGAGCAGGATAATATGATGTGAAATATATGTAAGATGGCAACTGATAGGAGAAAGCGTAAGACAGTCTCTAATGAGCTGGTTAAGTATACGTAAAGCAGCATCAGCGTTGTGGTTTGGGCTGGTATAGTCACTGACTAGCAACGCTACACTTCTACCAATGTACTGCCTCTTGCAATACATTGTGTGCTTGGTCAAAGCAGTTTCTTAGTTTCTTTGAGAATCCTCATGCACTTTAGGCCACTAGTATGGAGTCACAACTTATTTAAAATAAATGGAGTACATATCAGTGCTCTGTTCTGTTGTTCCTTTTTTATTACTAGAAAAAAAAATGCCAGCTGCCTGGCACATGTGTTTTGAGTTGGGCCCATTTTAATCAGCTTGTGAAAACGCATAAGGTTAGTGAGCTCAAATACACTTTGATTAAAAAAAAATAAAACAACAAAAAAAACCCAAACCACCCTACCCTCTCCCACCTATCAACTGATATTTACACTTTTAATTTGATAAGGGCAAAGAAAGGCCCTTCTGCTGGAAATTGGTTTAAGAGTTTTCAGACCAAAAGAAATTTCTGTATCAAAAGTATATATCTACTTAATAGTTCTCTGAAGAAATTACTGATGACTCTCTGCTACCAACTGCAATTGTGTTTTTAGGCACTGCCAAAGTGCAGGAGATATTATCATGCAAAGCCTTGCTATTAAAAGAAAGGTGATATCGAAGTTAGGAGCGCAATGAAATATCTGGAGACATGAAAAGCTCTAGCTGAAAGGATGCTGTTATAGTCCTTTCTGAAAGTTATCAGTACAGAAGGGCTGATTTAATATTCAGCAGTAGTTTCAGAGAGCATCAGATTCCTGATGCTGTCATTAGTTACACCGCTCTTTCATTTGAAGTGGCAATACTTCATTTTCTTGCTGTGCACTAGTAAACTTTTTTATTTCAAAGAATTTCATAGCTCAATATCAACAATCAAAACCATGCTGATCAAATATCAGGATCTCAAAGGACTTCAGAAAATTAACAAATAAAACCTCAAAGTGGCATGTAATGTGAGTGTGTATGTGAGAGGAAGAAAACAGGTGCCTATTTACAGAGAGCTGCCTTTGCAGAATTCACTGGGAAATCACACAGTCCATATTTTCTCCAAGGCTCCTATTGGTTAACTCTGCAATGTCTCGGCCCCTTTCCTGAGGCCAGGCTGTCATTTGTGGTAATTGCTACAGAAGCTACACAACCAGTTGTAAGCGGGACCTGAAAGGAAAACTAATCCTTTAATGAAAAACAAAAGGAATTTAGGGAAGCAAAATGTCATCCTGTGTGCTGAAACTTTGACATGTCTTTTGGGTAGTTAACACTCACGCCTCCTGAATGTCTTATTCCCACTTACGTAAGTCCTGTCAACACTCCTGAGAAGGATCAGTTCTTTCACTGCCAGCCCGGCTTCCTGGAGATAACACCTTGGTTCCAAGTGACAACAGATACACAGTGGAAAAACTGCCTTAAGCCCTGTCTGTGTGATGCTTTCAGCAAAGATATGCTGGTATAAAATTATTCCTATTACCAATGGACATTGACAAAGGAATGAACTGTGGTCCAATTTTCAGCAGACATGGAGCAGCCCAGAGAAGATTGTCACCTTCTGGAAAACTGAAAGTGCTCTTACTATTTGCAATGTGTACTTAGCAACATCAAAAGAATAAAATAAAAGATGGATATCTGCCATTGCTAAGAATGTATCTCTTCATCAGGGACTGTAGTGATAGGACAAGGGTAACGGATTTAAACTTAAACAGGGGATAAACTTAAACAGGTTAGATATAAGGAAGTTCTTTACTGTGAGGGTGCTGAGGGACTGGAACAGGTTGCCCAAAGAAGTGGTAAATGCTCCAACCCGGGCAGTGTTCAAGGCCAGGTTGGACCGAGCCTTGGGTGACATGGTTTAGCAGGAGGTGTCCCTGCCCATGGCAGGGGGGTTGGAACTTGATGATCTTAAGGTCCTTTCCAACCCTAACTATTCTATGATTCTATGAGTTTTGGTTCACTCATCTAATGTAGGCAATTTTGATTTTCTCTTGTGATTGAATAGTGCATCGTGCAGGTCAGAGAATTAATTGAGTTGTAAAAGCTCGTGCTTTGGGCGATGAAATGTATTTTCTTAATTTCTCTGGCAACCCCATGCACACAGTTCTGCCCAGGAATATCTGGTATGTCCTCAAAGTGAATCCAAGTTCTGCAGTAGGGTTGTAGGGCGGAGTTCTGCAGATATGAAATCCTGCTGAGGTGCAGTATAAAGGTGTAAGAGTTAATTAACCAGAAAAACCTCACATCAGTAAAGTGAGAAAGATGTTTGGTCTTTGCATTGGTACCTTGGAGATGGGATGCAGTGTAGACATGGGGCAGAGACACCCACCAGAAAGGGTTTTGTCAGAGCAAGCAATCTCCAAGATGTATTTTGGTAATGGTGATGGACATTTGGGCATGGAAAAGCCTGAATCTGGAGCAGTGATGCTGGACATCACAGCCAGAGCATCACACTGTATGTCAGCCAACGCTTGATGTGTTGTGAGCTGTTTCCTCATCATTGGCTTTGGCTTTCCTGGAAGTGAAATTTTTATTATGCTATAAATCAGATCATTGAGGGGAACCTGCTACTAGCAATTTGCATGCCAGTTTGCATCTAATTACTGAAATATCATTACTGAGGCTAAAAGCATGAGATGATAATATGAAAAATACACACATAAAACCTATTGGGCTAAAGGGCAGTAGTTATTTTTAGATGAGCAGCTTTGGCTTTTAACAGGGAAGGAAAAAAGCCCAGATTTATAGTTAATGATAGCATAAATGCAGACTAATGCAACTTTAGAGTTTAATTCAAAGAGAAATCTCAAATTTAAAGGTGATTTGTTGTATCATTTCATGATACAGAAAATTAGTTAAAGCTGTGCCTTTCCACAATCCAGTCATTGTGATGGAGCCAAAATACACCTGGAGACCCTAAGCCTCTGTGAAAATTTGGGGTACATCCATCTTCTGCTTTTACCAAATAAAGCTGTAAGTGCTGCTGCAGTTGTGGCTCTTAAGGAGTCAATAAACAGCTGCATGCATAATTTGTTATCTCTCTCTGCCTTATTTCCAGCAGTCATTTGTCTTTCACTAATATTTGACAACTGAAGGGGAAAGGTAATAGGTGGGGATGATGTTAGTAGTGTTACTGAGGCCAAACAACTTCCACAGGGGAATGTTTGTCAGGCCCTTATCATTTCCCTCCTGTCCTGGGGGCAGTGAGCTGTATGTGGTTCAGGGCTGTGCAAAAGTGAAGCGGGCTTATGTGGGATTTAGGGATGTTTTTCTCCTGTGTGTGGTGTGCTTGTCTGGTGAAGCCTTGCAGAGACTGAACAGGTAGCAGGGCTGAGTGGTCTCTGTGAGCAGAGGCTGGGGCTGCCCTAGGGGGGACACAGTTGGTGGTGGAAGTTGGTTCCAGTGGCTCTGTGGCCAGGCACAGCCCAGCCCCTCAGTCCTGATGGTGTGGCACTTTGAGAAAAGAGGTGTAAGAGTGGGGAAGAATGATGGAAATGTGAGGAGTGAGGACAAAAGTGTGAGGAACAGCCCTGTCAGTACTGAGGTGGGAGAGTGGAGGAGGAGGGAAGCACCCCAGGTGCCAGGGCTATGTTGTGGTAGGAAAAAGGTATGGTCAGGAAGGAACGGCAGAGAGAGACTGACCAAACTTCCATTCTCTGTGCTACTTGGAGTCAGGTACAAAGGAGTGAAGCTGAGCCTGTGAAGAATGGGGCATAGGTGTTAATTTTTCTCTGTGTTTCTCACCACCTTAGTCTGTTTTAATTGGCACTACACAGAGTTGATTTTCACCAAGCTGAGTCAGTTTTGTCCATGACGGTGATTTGTAAATGATCTCCCTTTCTGTTGTGGTTTAACCCTAGCTGGTAACTGAGTGCCATGCGGAAACCAGGACACTGTCTTTATCACCACCTACAAGCTTTTCCTTTTATTTTCTTTCTGTCCTGTGGAGGAGGGGGAGTGAGAGGGCAGCTGGGTGGGTGTCTGGCAGCCGGCCACAGTCACTCCACTATGTGGGCAAGGTTAGAAGAGGACAAAAAGCACTTGCATGTGGTTCATCCATGTTTCTTTTTCAACAGGAGGAAGTTTGTGGCTGTTTGAAGGGAGAAGCATTTTCAAAAGCTTTGGAGCTCAAAGTCTGAATTTACAGCAGAAAATAAATCTGAACTGATGAAACGTGAAATGGTCACAGGTATGTTCATACTCGTGCTGCTGCTAATGACTACTTTTCCTTGTACAAGCCATCCCCTCACAGTTCCTGGTCTCCAGTGTGCCAGAGCAGGAGTAGACCATCCCTGCTGCAAATATGAGAGCTGCAAAGTCTGCAGGTGGGTTTGAATCTCCCAACCACTTCTCACTGTCCTCTCTCTTCTCTGCCACCCCAGGCCACCTGCCAGGGCTGGTGGCTCACCTCTTGACGCAGTTCAGAGGTGCTCTGTCTCATCCTGGAGCCTTCAAAGCTTTCCCACTCTTTTCCCATCCCTTTCCCATATCTGCCCTCCATCAACCCCCAAAGCAGTTTCCATGGAACATCTCTGCCATAAGCTTGCTGAAAGCTGAAGGTAAACAGCTGTTCTTGTCATGTCTGGAAGGTTTTTCTATCTTGCTACATGTTTCTTTGCTGCTCTTCCCATTGTGCAGTGAGGGATATTTTTGGCTCTAGCTATAGTATTGACACAGGCCATTTTGTATCATTTCGGCCACTGGACCTTTGCATCCATGTTACAGGTAGCAGCTGTGTCAGCCGTTTAATACCTCACTGAAAAGGTGGCTGCTTATATGCACTTGGGGGCTTTCTTTTTTTTTTTTTCACTTTTCAAAAGAATAAAAGGGTATTGTAACGGGTAAATGAATTAAACTTCTTGGAAAAATCTGTTTCTTGAGCTAAGAATCTGAAGCCCATTTAGATAAGAGGCATAGAATTCAGATGACATTTAGCAGATTTGGTGAAACATCTGAAAATTTCTTCAATACAAGACTGCTAGATCTCAGTTCCATATTAACAAGATAAGCACCGTGCTCCATATTAGTAAAGTTACTGTTAATGTCACTGAATGAGTGAATATTTTATCTGTGACATAGAAAAAATAAGGTGGAGTAACAAAATCAGAAAAGGAATTACACTATATAAGGAGTTCTACTTTATTAGAGTTGTATGGCCAGATCAATACACATCAGTTTTGCTTTGTTGTATTGTAAAAGTGAGATGGTGTCTGTGGTATATGATTCTGTCCTGGGTTCAGCAGCAGCAGTCATTTTTCTCCTTCTTAGTAGCTGGTGCAGTGCTGTGTTTCTGGTTTTG
>WYDI02008506.1:0-10676 GCA_009867235.2 Psittacus erithacus | reverse complement strand
AATAAATCAGCATTGTGATGAGTGACTATTAATCCGAAACAATGAATGCTTATCACAAATACAATTAGACACACTCTAGTCAGAGCTGTCGTTATCTCAACCCTTCGGGCCCCACATTGGGCGCAGAAAGCCTACAGCACCTGGGATTCCCAGGCAGTCTCCCATCCAAGTATTAACTGAGCCTGATCCTGCTTAGCTTCCGAGATCAGACGAGATCGACTGTGTGGCTGAATTGCCAGCTGGGCTTAAACCACGACATTTAGTTTGGTCTCTGGAGTTAGCAAAGCCTGGAGCATGGTCCCAGCCAATGGACTGGATGTGACCATGCTGTTTGGGTATTAAAAGTTCAGCTATTTGGACACAAGCTGTGCAGTGGCAGGTGGTGAAAATAGGCTTTTGTATTTACCAGTACAGGATGCAAAGTGCACTCCAAATGGTCACATCATGCTGAGTAAAATTTCTAAATTTACATTCTCTCTCTTCTGTCAAATTTCTTAACTGGGATCCAAACATTTCCTGCCCCAACTCTTCTATCTCTATTTTATCATGTTATTAACCCAGCTAAGTTATGCTCTAGCCAAAACACTGGTATAAAAAATTTCATACTTGTCCTTCATTTTCATTTCATCTTTCTTCATTTGCCCATGTTATTTCCTATGTCTTGTGCCAGTGGTGGTGTTCTCCACTCCTCTTTTAGTCTTTTCCCCATATCCCTCTTTCCTGCCTCAACAGGAACTACCTTCTGAAGGTGGACACCTTTCTGCAAGCTTGTGGGGAGTCATTGTGCTTCATTCAAATCCCTCCTGAAAATGTCTCTCTGCTCACAAAGGCAGCAAGAAGAGGGGACAAAAAAGGCAAAAAGTTGGCCAGAACCCTGAGATGTGCCACAAAGTCTTTCCTAAATAGCACTAACTTTTATCCATCCTTCTTTTCTCAGTTCCTTGTTTCTTTGTGAACAATACTTGTTTCTATGTCCAAATCACGTTGAGACTCACTTGGGAGAAGATGACTGCATGTTGCACACAATTGCAGTCACCTCAGTAATGCATTAATGGGCAGAAGGCGTATGGAAATTAAATAGTCCTAAGGCTCCCCTGAGCCCCATTAAAGGGAAGCAACGAGTACTTTTTCCCCATGATTGCAGCCATCTCGCAAATGACAGTGTAACAGAGGATTACCTGGAAATGAAAACACCAGGAAAAAGCAGTGAAGATTATTTACATTTGATTTGGTGATAACACCTGGCAGTTGGAAAATCTCCTATTTACAAACCACGGTTTTTTTCTTACTCATGCTTGTTATGCCTTGTCATTAATTGCCAAATTATTTATTTATATGCCACCAGTGAAAATCTCTGCTCTTCTCATTGTTCTTTGCAGTCCCCAAGAAAGCAGAATGACACTGCAGTGGGAAATAATATGTCTGACCATGTCTCACTGCCCTGGTTTTGCCTTCCAAAACCCTATGCTCTGTGAAGATGCATCTGTGCAAGTGTGCCTGTGAAGATGCTCTGAGATGGTTTGATAAATGGTAGATTGCTAGTGACTGTCTTCAGGTGCTGACCCCTCCAGCTAACCTCCTAAACTCCATCAACAAACGTAAGAGGTGCAGTTCGAGACGTAACAGGATATAGACCAGTGTTGAGGAGATACTGGAGTGACCCATCATGCTGGCTTACCAACTTTTGGTGAAAAATAGCTATTCCAAATCTCTCACAGCCACTGTTTAAGACATGTGGCATAAAAAATGAGAAGGCCTGCCTGATCCCAGTTGTCCAAGTCCTATATGATTGGACATATGCCAGAAACTTAAAAGAGGCTTTCACTGTCTTTGCTCAGAGAATCATTCTATCACCAAATAACAGAAGCTGTGACTAAAGTTATTGACATGCCAAGTAGGTAACTTCTAAAGCAGGCCTGAAAAATCACTGCATCTCTGTGCCAAGTCCAGCAGTTTGTACAGCATCAGATCACTCAGGTAGGTAAAAGTATTCATATATATACCTAAGATTTTGTCAGGCACCTTGAGTCAGAAGAAAGTTATGTGATTATTCCTGCTTTAAAACCTTTTTATAATTAAGCCATTCAGTTGTTCTGCCTACAAACTGTCTGAAAGCTTATGTAGGAGAAAGGCATATCTGAGAAGAGTAAAATAAAAGCAAGGTGTGAGAAGTTATTTTTCAGCCACTGAAAAAGAGACTTAATAAGCTGTGAAGCTGCAAGGAGAAATTTTAACAGACCCTTTGTAATCCTGTGTCTGTCTAATGCAGGTATGCTGGGCACTTTTCCCAGTGACCAGCCTGTCTTTGTGAATCCAAAGGTATGTATTTATGCTCAAGGCAAGTTATTTCTGAAAATAGTTGATTTTGCAGCATTTCTAATGTTTGCAGCAGTTTATACAGGAGTTTACATTTTTCACTTGCATGGAACAAGTGAAATTGATCTGTCTGCAATTCATATCTGAAGAGTTTGTTTGGGATTTCTCCTACTAAATTACTTCAATCTTCTCTCACTGCCTCACAAACTACAGATTTAATTTGCACCAGCGCTCTGCTGGGAAAAAGTGTGAAATGGAGAGAGTGAATCCGTATCTTCTCCAACTTGCTGAGGCTAAAGCCTTCTCTCAGGATTGCTCTGCCTTTGCTACCGGCCCCACTGCTGCCTTCTGTTGGGGGTCTCTTTGGTATAAGTTGTGCTGCCTCTCAGAGAAGTTATCTGTGGCACTAATATTGATTTGTCTCAGTGTATTTTGAGCTCACTTCATATTTGAGACTTATAATTTTAGCTAGGAAAGAGAGAAAAATGTTCTAGAATCCAGCTTTATTGATCTTGTTTATAAAAATGCCTAGGTTTTTGTGATCTGAGAAAGATATAAAAGGCCACAGTTATTCAAACGTACATATGTTATTTTCCCTATTTATAGTGGCTGTACAACAGGTTAAACATTAATATTTTTTCAGCAATATATGGCAATAATGTTGAAGCAAGCAGCATAGCTGTTTGCTTATTGTTCAACTATTTCTGGTGACTATGCCCCCTGATTATTTTCTAATTTATGATTTTCTGAAGAATTGGAATAAAAGAGTTTTCTGAGCTTTCAAATGGAAACTCAATTTTAGATTTATATTCAAATATTTTAAAGCTACTGGGTTTATATATTCTGAGATACTTATGATGATATTTATGACAAGACAAATCTCTTTCTTTAATATAAGAAAAAGATCCTAATTTGCACAAGTAATTAAGGTAGAGTATTCCTGACTGAAGAGAAACTCTGATGAAATTCTGTTTGCTTTTTCTATTATAAACTGAAAACCAGTATGCTTTATAGTATTTTAATGTTCCTGAATTTTTGAGAAACAGTTTATAAATGAGAGTAGCTTTGACAGTGACTATATACAGATATGTGCCTTTGCTAAGGTTTTGTTGTTTTTCTTTTTAAATATATGTATTCAGGGTGCCAAAACAAAATAGATTTATATAGAATTATGAAGTTAATTCATAAAATAACAATGGAGAAGTAGGTGTTTTTTATAGTATACTTTAGCCATTTTTGTTAGATATTGCAAAAGCTTTCTTGCCCAACATATTTAGATGGAGTGTAAATGAGTTCATTTTTCAACTGTCTTCGGTTAGAAATTTTTCATGATGGTTTCTGTGGGAAATAACAAGAGAGGCTAGAGCACTGCTTCACTTATCAACAATACATAACCATCTTCTATTACAACGTGGCGTCATCTTCTTACTGGAAGAGTTTTCTGTCTGTTTCAGTGTATTTAAATTTGAAAATTTGAACACTGTGTGTTTTTAAGCCCTTTTGGAGTAACAAGAGGTGGACTGATTTTTTCCAATTAGTGGCATTATTGCACACTTCCATAGTAAGATCCCACCTGTGGGAATACCACATATTTTCAGTCTGTTTCCTTTCCCTCACAGTGATATTTCATAACAGATCCTTCTTAGTTAACACATACTGCTCCTTGGAGAAACTAACATGTGTAATTCTTTTTATAATGAATTGCTGCAGCTCCAGTTAAATGCAAGACCTTCCATCAGCTTTACAGTAAAATCTGAGTTACCCTGAATTCTCTTTCTTTCACCTAGAGTTGACCTCACAACCCCCACCAACATTTTGCTTCTCATTGTTACAAAATCATGGGTACGGTTGAAGTGGTTGTTCTCATGTGAGAAAATCTGCTATCTTAAGGCACAAAATAAAAATAACTATGGTATGTGCTCATGTTTCATTGCCAGCACATGCTAGAGACGTTAAGAAGTCAGTACTGCACCCATTAGACTGGAAGACATGAAATAGTCCTTCAGTGTATGCTCTGAGATAGCACAGAGGCTTTCCTGAAAGAATTGTAACTGAAGGCTCATCTAACTGTCTTAGAAAAAGAAAATCATTTGAAAGCAGTTATCTTGCATACTCTGAGGCTGAATTTTGCCCTGCAGGAATATATTTTGGTGCTTGCAATGTGATAACAGCCTTTTGCTTTATGATATACCAGTTAATTAAAAGATATGTGTTGTTGCTTCAACTGGTGCTTTTATAGAGGCTGCCAGTTTTGTAAATGAACTTAAAAGTAAGTTGATCTACATGTTGTGATTAGATTGCTACTGAAGGGAACTATATGGAGAACTTGTAAATGTAGTAAATTGTTCCACAATTTATCTGGATCTGTTAAAAGGAAGAAAACAGATGATTTTGTTACCATTTTTGAATGAGTTTTGTTACTGCACATTCCTGTGGCTATGGGGGAAAATATACTTCAAGGCACAAGACATTGCATAATGAAGCATTTAATGGATATTATTTATTATACATTGTTTCAAGGTTAGGCCTCACCCCATCCGTGAGTTTACAGAGTTGTGGTACTTTGTTAGAGAGAATCTGGCTTCAGCTGTGCGTAGGATGTGAAGCCTGATTTTCAGGTATTAATTACAGAGATCAGTGAGATTATAGTCTACATCCAGCAGTTGGTTTACTTAGGGCAAATGGAACATACTACCATGAATTTGTGGACACTGAGTCTACCACGATGTCATTTGTTCACTCTTGTTATCTCTGTGTATTCCTTTTACAGTTTTTATAGCTAGAAACATCCTATACAGACTTCTAAAAGTTGGAAGCGTTGGTATATTGTATAATAGCTCCTAATGCTGTAAATAATGATGCAGTTGGGTATTGAAACAACATATGGTTAGTTCAAGAGAGGATATTTCGTTCATGTCGTTCATCTTAGCACAGAAATATTTTTCCTTTTTGTTTAGTTTTCTATTTTGCTACTATGAAATCCTGCATGTCTCAAAGCAAGTGGCCATTACCTTCATGTCCTTATAGGAGCTGGGCAGAGCCAACATGCTCAAATCTGAGGTTTGTTACCTATCCAAGATATTAAGCTGGACAATGAGGAGTTGTAGGAAGAGTTTTCTGCAGTGCAGACTCCAAGTAATTCCACTTTATATAGTAAATATTTCAGCCCTTGAAATAATCAGAAATTTTGTCATTAGACTAACAAAGCAGAGCAGCTGTCATTCTATGGGAACACAAATGCACACGTTTGGCACAGATGCAGCAAATCACTAAATCTATCCCATAGTATATCTTGTAGTAAACAATACTAATTCAGCACAGCTGTATGGCAAGTAGGTGCTGTTGGCTTTGGAAGTCTTATCAGTAAATTGCAGAACTTTCCTTCTCTTTTGTGGTATGCAGCTATGTGTAAATACATGGTCCCCTGGTTTAGGATAAAATTATATTGTAAGAATGTCTGCAGAATTAGGAGAAAAAGACTCTTAAGTCTTTTTGGCCCAGTGATCATTGATGTAGTCCAAAAAAGTGGAAGATAAGATTAATAGGAAAAGTCAGAATATAGTGTGGTTTTTGGTTGTTTTTTTTTCTTTTTTTCCCATAGTATGTGATGACATACAGAAAACTTGAAAAAACTTAAAATCATGTGATAGGTGAGGGAGGGAAGGAGGAGTGGACTCTTCTGAGAAGGTCAGATTTTGGATATCTAGCCATAGAGAGGATATTCATGTGGGTTCTGGGTTTCTGTTCATCTACTTCTGGTGTTTTGTGCTTTTTTCTCCTTGAAAGTGGTGTCATTTAGAGTAACAGAACGTAACAGACTGGGAGAATAATAAACAGTTTAAAAAGCAGGCAATGAGTTGTCTAAGCTGTGTAGATATTCAAATGATTATCTGTAAGAAAAGGATCACAGGAAAACTTTTTGTTCCAGGCAAATAAAGGTATCATTTTCTGCAGAAGTACATTTATTAGATAGAGTCATATTTTGTGACAAGGAATTAGGAGAAACAAAGGGCTTCCTGTAATACTATGTCAAAAGGCTTATTGTGATTCAGAAGAAAGGTTTAGATGTCACTCTGGCTTATGACATGTCGTTGTCTTTTGCTTTTGGTGAAATACAACTGTGCAGTGTAATTATAGTGTTCGTAATGTACCTTGTCCTGTAGTTGTCTTTTTCCCTTGAAATATCTTAAGAGAGCTAAAATGTCCTGTTGTAATAATGACCCATTGCAGTAATAAAATTGTCAGACCAGGTACATGATTGACCACTTGGTATTGTTGTAACTGTCCTTTTCATATCACATTAGTCAGACTTTATTACTGTTGTGCATCATGTTTATGGGGACACCATAAAATTTGGAGGCAATTATAGCATATTTACCTTCCCTCATTCATCAGCGGGGGCTGTTTTTCCTTACTCTTCCAATGATGTAATTTGTTGAAGATGTTCTTCTATTATTATTTTAATGTTATTTGAACAGAGATAGGGTTTAGCAAAAAACGCAGACCTGATGTTTATGAAGTAAATTTTTAGGCTCTGCACCTAACTTCTTTCTAAGGAACATTTGTCTGCTTGGCAGAAAACAAAGTAATTTCATCCAGGTCTCCTTCATGATTGACCAACTGTTCCCCTGGAGGTGAGGATCTTGTAATGGCTGGACTTCAGGAAGAGATGCGAACCAAAGTCCTACCTTTCAGGTGAACTTCCCTATCACCATGTGTGTCCCTCAGTCCATGCTGCTGGTGCGTTTCTTGCGGTGCGGCTTATTTGCATATGTAGACAGAAGGAAAGATGCTGCAGCCTACTCACTGGAGTGTGTGGGCTTCCCTCCCAGTGGTAGCAACTGTTTAATTATGCAGCGCTTAACTATGCATCAACAGAAGCCTTGCTCTTCCTGGCTGAGAAACTCTCTAGGCACATAGTTAAGCCATTCTTCCATTCTGGGCAGAAAAAGACATGAAATTTAAGTCTTCCACAACCTACATAAGTGTGCTAGCCACCTGATGCTTTCACTCTGATTTTGTTTCCCCCAGACAAAATCTTGAACCAAGTTTAACACAGATTTTCAAATAGTTTTGTGATGATAAAACCTGATGTTTATGGCAGGCTACTAATCATTGTGAAAGATTCACTTGGATCTAATGTTTAGAATATATGGCCATGCAGAATGGCCTGCATGCAACAGAACGCTGTGGTACTCAGTGTCAGGAAACTGGAAGTTCCGGTTGGCAATGAAAATGCCATCTCTCTTTGATGCTGTTTTCTTAGAGCTCTACAAGCTAGTAAATTAGTTGTTAGTACCTACATTGCGTTACATCATATTACAGTCATCAAGCTAGAGAACAGCTTTATTTTGGGCTCTGCTGTAGATCCTCTCTTCTTTTTTTCAGTCTGCATGAAGTACCTGAAAAGCTGCTTAGTTCCTCTTTGGGGATTGTCAGTGCTCCTCTGTCACATGGGAAAATTCAAAATCACTGATAATAAATAAAACCTGGATAGTATGAAGCTCAGTAACAGCATGAACAAAGAACAAGAGTGTCTATACTGTACTTACCAGCACTCTGGGTTTCTGGTGGGCTCATTTTCTTGAGCACAGTGTCATCTTTGCCAGCCCAGTAAACAATATTTTTGCTCATAACTGAGATTCAGTGTCCAAGGGGTATGTGGTCATTTGCTTTTATGTATGAATATGTGTTTTATCTTTCTCAAAACATTCCCAAATATTTTAGGAAAAACTCTTGTCTTTTTTTTTTTTTTTCATTCTCAAATGACTGGCAATTTTGTGCTTTGTCCTCAGGAAAAGACTATGCAAAATATCAATTGTTTTTTATAATTACAGTATACTGGATTTGTGATTAATGGTAAAATGAAATGATAGAAACATGTACCTAAAAAAAGTCAGTAGGAGGGTTGCACCTTAGAAGAAAAAAAACATTCGTTTAATTAAAAATGTGTCTTAAATCTAAGAAGCTCTACAGAGCTTGTCAGGAAACAGAAGATGACTTCAGGTCTGGAGGATAGAGCTGGTTTTCAGCTGGTAGCATAGTTTGACATTCATAAATCAGCTGCTTGTGTACTGGAAGTACTTTTCAAAGTAAATTAAAGGGTTTTGGTTCCTATATCTGATTTTAATAGGCATAACAGCTTTCTGGTGTTTTCTAAGTAGAGTTTTAATGAAGATGATTGTCATTTCCCTTCTTCCCCCCATAAGTCCTTGTTATGGTCTTTTTTGTT
The DNA here is from genome assembly GCA_009867235.2 of Psittacus erithacus. Taxonomy (NCBI): domain Eukaryota; kingdom Metazoa; phylum Chordata; class Aves; order Psittaciformes; family Psittacidae; genus Psittacus; species Psittacus erithacus. The sequence goes on along the minus strand of WYDI02008506.1, from coordinate 2,128 downwards.
GTTGTTTTGACATCAATGAGAAGCTATGCCTTTGTACAGCTTCCTCTATATTGTATTCTTTTATGCTCTAAATCTTTCCTATGGTTTTAGTTATATGCACAACTGAAATGCTTTTTGAAAAGTTACAGGTCCTTATTTATGGCAGTGCCAGGTTAAGAGCCTTTCACGTTTTAAAAACCATCACTAATAATTTTCCTCTTAGTTTGCTTTTGTGTTTCTTTGGTTGTGTCACCTGCTGAGTAAGTGTAGATGGTTGTGGGGAGGGAACGCTGGGGGAATGCTCTCTCTCTACTGTACGTAAAGCTGTACAGCCAAATGACCTTTCTTTCCCATCACGATTAGTTTCCAGTATAGTTAGTTTGGGGCCTTCAACTCTGAATGGTGAAAGGAGAGCGTGAAAGTGATTGTGAAAGGAATATTTTCAACACATTGAAGAGATGGTACAAACTGTAAGTTTTGGAGAAAAGGTTTCACTGTGGTGCCTCATGAAGGAGTAGGTTGTTATAAGGAATATATCCCTTGGATTTGTGTCTCTTGCCTACATGTGTGGAGTCTTGATAGCAATGTGGGGAAGAAATCTCCTTTGGGAGCTGCCTGATTGTGACCTCCATTGGATCTGCAGGATTGTCTTAGCAGAAAATCTCCTTTCCCTGTAAATGAAAGGAACTGTTTTTAGGGGCTTGTATTGGTTTGGCCATGGAAGGTAAGTCAAACTCAGGAGAGGAAATAACTTCTGGTCTCTTAAGAACCCTTTTTTTTTTTTTTTACTTTTTTTTTGTCTCAAGAGCAGTGAAGCCTACTCATAAGGAGAAACAAAAGGAAAAGTCCATGAAATAAGTCATTTGTATCCACGTCAGCTCTGGTAAGTTTTAACAAGAGAAATGGTGACAGAACTTGAGGGTGTATTTACCAGCCTCCAAAAGTTAACTGTCTCCTTATAGTTTGATAGGAATTTATTAATATAATTTCCTCAAGGGAGTAAGTTCAACAGAAATGTTAACTATTATCAGTAGCACATTAGGAAGAATTTTCCAGGTGCTGCAATCGCTAACCATTACAACATTTTTTGTTCCTTTCTTTGTTTTCAATTCCTTTAAATTATTCCTATGGCTATTATCATAGTCTGATTAGGGAAGTTTAGATAAATCAGAGCTGGGATTTTTAGAACAATAACAGTACAGGTTTCTCAGATGACTTCTGCCTTGCTGAAGTTGAATGAGAAAAAGCGAAGATGACTTATACCATTTTGAGGGCTGTCAGAAGATCAAAAAATAATTTAAATTCAGTTTAGTTTAAATCATTACTATATCATATTATCTTTACACAATTAGTTTTTTGTCAGTTTATTCTGTTTTTATAATGATGTATTTAGTTGCAGCTCTGGAGACAGTCACAGAAGTGACTTTAAGGAAGTGGATTTCTTTTGACAGAATTGCTGAATCATGGAATAGTTTCAGTTGGAAGGGACTTTGGGTAATTATCCCATCTCACCTCATGCTTAAAGGCAGGGCTATCTTCAACATTAGACTGAGTAGTTCACGGCCATGTCCTGTTGAGTTTTGAGCAACCCCAAGTATCAAGGTCCCGTAGCCTGTCTGGACACCTTTCACACTGAGAAATCCATGAGGAAACGTATTTCCTGTTATCTAATCAGAATTTTACTCAGTTTAGCTTGTGCTTTTTGCCATTTCTGAAAAAAGAAAAAGAAAAAAAAAAAAGCCTGTTTCTTCCCTCTTGGTGCAGGATTTTACCTGCCCCTTCAGGAGAAAATGTCCAGTGGCGACTGCTTTTCACCTCTAGAACTCTAGAATGAAGGTTAACCTTTGTCCTGGGTTCAGCAGTAGCAGTCATTTTTCTCCTTCTTAGTAGCTGGTGTAGTGCTGTGTTTTTGATTTTTGGTCTGGGAACAGAGCTGATAACACTGGTGTTTTTAGTTGCTGCTCAGTAATGTTTAGACTGAGCAAGGACTTTCTGAGCCTCATGCTCTGCCAGGGAAGAGGGGAAGCCAGGAGGAAGTGGAGACAGGGCACCTGATCCAAACTAGCCAAAGGGGTATTCCATACCACAGCACGTCATGCCCAGGATGTAAGGGGCAGTTACCCGGAAGGGCTGGAGATTCTGCTGGGGT
>WYDI02008505.1:0-27802 GCA_009867235.2 Psittacus erithacus | reverse complement strand
GTATGGAATACCTCTTTGGTCAGTTTGGGTCAGATGTCCTGTCTCTGCTTCCTCCCGGCTTCCCCTCCTCCCTGGCACACCATGAGTCTCAGAAAGTTCTTGGTCAGAGTAAACGTTTGAGCAGTAATTGAAAACATTGGTGTTATCAGCACTGTTCCCAAGCTGAAAGTCCCAAACACAGTGCTGCACCAGTTACTAAGAAGGAGAAAAATGACCGCTACTGCCGAACCCAGGACAGCTGTTGTTCTTGTTTTCTTGTTTTTAACTATTTTGGTTATAGTTTCTTATTTTTGCCATTAATTTTTAATTATTTCTTTTTTTATCCATCATCCTCTATCAATAATCCTCTCTCCTATTTTTATTCTAAAAAAGTACTGGAGAATAAAAATTGCATTTTCTACCAGTGCATGCAACTAGAGATTATGACTCCACATATATAATGTACATGATGTACATGTTTTTACTTACATTCTTTTAAGAGAAAAAATTCTGCCAAGAATGAGATGAAGCTGTTGTCAGCAGCTACAATGAAGTTGGTGCATTTTGGAGAGAACAGGGGGTTTTATCATTATATTATTCAATAATGGCTACAAGAGGGGGTTTTTCCATCTGAAATTAAACAAAATAGAATTCAGGTCCAATTAGTTTAGTATAGTCAAATATAAGTTTATGAGAAAGCTCAGGCTTATCCTGCTGTTTAGCTGCCACCTTCTTGATTAGGCAACTGGATCATGGACTTTTTTTTCTTGAAAAATCTCTTTCTTTATAAAAAGTCAGATTTATTTATTTTGGTATTCCTTATTATAATAAATAAAAATCAACCCATGAGGAATTTATTTTCTAACTAGGAATGTAAAGTCTACTTCGCAGAATCCTGTCCAGCTGGCCTGCTATATTTTTTAATGATGAAGCAGGACTGTTCTTTTTTCCTCTGTATTGAAACAAGATAGTAATTAACTTTTTCTGTTCAGCAGTACAACAGTCGCAAGAATAAGTAAAACTGCATGCCACAATTTAAAAACTCAAGACCAGAATATCATATGGGCAGTATTTTAGAAAATGGGGACAATTCATCCTGGTGTACATAAGGACCAGTTCTGAGTGGGAACATAGCTTATTCTGCTGATGAGAGGATGAAAAACTATTACATACACACAAAGAATCAGAAACAGCATAACAGAGAAAGTCCAGTGCACACTTGTAATGATGTCTGAAGTGTCTATTTCATCTACTTTATGTCTACTTTATGATATCTACTATTCAGATATTTAAGATATCTATGATATCTACATTAAAGTATCTAATGAAAAGTATAAACACTAAATATTTTTTTAAATTAACCATTCACATTTCAGGTTTTGCTTGTTACCTTTTAAAATTAGCTTTATCATTAGTATTTTGAATATTTTATTACAACAGACTGTAAAAATTGTTACTCTTGTTTGCAGTCTCTGCATACTTCCAACACAAAGTTATCATCAACATGACAAAAGTCATTATCAACAAGATATACATTATCAACTATAATGTAAAAAATATTTACAAGAAGGCATTGATAATTAAAAAGGCATTAACAGTTTACATCAGCAAGAATTAATTTCTTGCTGCAGTTATATTTAACTTTCTGTGTCCTTTTATAGTCAGGGACTAACACATATTTGACTTGATTATCAAATTATTACTAATCTGACAGAATTTGTTTCTAAATTTTTTTTTTATGAGTTTGGACCAGACTTTGACATCTTGAGAATTACCCTCTGTAAATTTGCTGTATTTTCTTCAATCAAGTATGACATTTTGAAGTATATAGAATAAATATAAATGCAAACTATTCTTTTATAACTTTTTCAAATAGATGTGAAAAAGAAAAGTTGTTTTTTTTTACTTCAATCTGTATAGCTTTTAGAGATATTTTGTACCTTTTTTTTAAAAAAAAAAAAGCTTGCATTTTTTAGTTTAGGCTGTGCAACTTTCCTAAGATATTTTAATTCATATTATTTGAAATCTTGATTCAAATGGAGATAACTTTGTTTTAAATTAACATCCTATAATATAAGCTATGGATGTGTCAGTTTTAATACTTTTAGAAATATTTCAGTAAGATGAACTGTGTGTTATACCTGATATGGAATATTCATCACTAAATGGCTCCCTGTCATCCATATTGATATTTTCACTATTAGTCTTTGTCTGAAAACTCTAGGTAGGTAATGTGACAGGAATTCATGTTAAGAAGCACATTTTACAAATGATGTGGCAAGGACAGGTTATGTCATAATAGGGTTCAAATCACTGATTTGATCTCAACATGCTCTACAACTTTACTTATAAGAGACAAGCTCTGGCTTCTGCTGGTTTGATAGGTGCTTGATATTCCAAAACCAGAGCGAGGTTAATGTGATTTTTGACTCTACTGACTCCTTAGCTGAGCTATTCTATCAATTAATAGAGTTATCCATCACATATGCATTATCACTCAGGGGCTTACAGTGTGTCCTACTTTAAAGAGCACATCAATTTTTGAGTCATGAGAAAATGTCTGATGCAACTAGTCACACACAGGAAAGAAGTACTAAAACTGCCTTATCCCCATTTGTGATAGTGATGAATGTGCTTTGGAAACAGACAGCTACCACGGCAGGAGCCTCTTAAGTTCCTCAATGGCTTGAAGGATTTTTTCATTCCACTATGAAAAGCTGTTTCTACTCTTTCTGTACCCAGTGATATGGCCAAAACATATCCAGAACTTTGAAGACCTGTGTTAAATGTCCAGCTCTGTTCGCTGTGTTGGGATCTGCTTACAGCTGCCTACTCAGCAGGAATTCTGCCAGTGCTGTCTTTACTAATGACTTCAAGAACTGTGTGGAGATAAATACAGAGCAAGGGCATGACCTAGCTTTTTTCAAGCTGCGCTGCCACACATTTTATGTATGTCATTGTCAAGTGGGAGGAAATCTTTCCTGCTCTCCCCAAAGTATGGCAGATGGAACCTGTAATTTGCTGAAACCCTTGCTCTGTATTCCATCAAGCTGCTCCACCAATGTGTGCTACCGAAATACCATTCTGTATTTGAGGTTCAGTCATCATTAGTGATATGGCTTTATTAATGAAAGATAAATATGGATTATGTTTTCCAGAGTCTAAGTCAGCCTCTATTAGGAGTGGACATTACAAGATGATGAGCAACCATAAGGACAATAATACAGATACGAAGTTCTAACTGGAGACATTATCCCTTCCTTCAAGGTCTGTTTTCCTTACAGAAATAAGCTTCCAAACAGATCGCTTCAAGACACAGTAAAATTTTCATACATTAAGAAATCAATATACATTTAACATTGCTCTCACTTCAACCATCTGAGAGGAAAGATTTGCCCATAGCTTCCCACTATATCTTCATGCACCTGAGCAAAGAAGCAGATGCTAACCCAGGGCATGCTGGAAATACTCCATCTCAAGGACAGTCAATACACTTTTGAAAGAAAATATCCCCATTAAATCCCATCCAGCAAAACTTACCTAATAAATCCTTTTGACTTGATAATCTCCGAATAAGTTCATATTCATGATAGCTAGCATATAAAAAGTGATTGTACAGAGAATTCATCATTTTGGAAAGATGAACACAAATTCTGGATCATTTTCACCAGCTACCGGAAGTATTTGTCTGTAGAAACAGCTAAGGAGTCCTTCAAATAGAAAGAGATTTAATTTAAGCCTGGAGTGGAATATGTAAAGAAAGTTTAATATCCAGAAACTATAACCAAAAAAATTAAGTCCAAATATGAAGTGCATTTGGAATAATTACCTTAATTAAAAATTGAGAAAAAAATAAAATAAAATAATATAAAGGGGTATAATGGATTCTCTGCAATTTGATTTTTTTTTAATACACTTTTTATGTCAAAATGAAGTTGTATTCTTCATGTAAGAACTGCTATATAACCGCTAAATTCAATCTTATGCAGGGCTTGTTATTACTAACTTCAGACCATGAGAGTAATTTTAACATGCTTTCTTTCTAGAATTCCACTAGCAAATTAAATTTCTACTACCCTTAGCTGACTTCTATTCTCAGTAACTGTATGCAAAGGCATTTTTTTTCTGCATTGTTTTAAAAAGAGATGTATATGATAAAAATATTTAGGTTTAAGCAATGCAAGCGCATATATTTTTCTTTAGACACAGAAAAAGATCCTTGCAAATGTCACAAACTCAGTTACTTAATCTAAAATTAATTTCAATATAATTAAATGATATTTTTTCAAAAGCTATTTCACCATGCTCATGTTCTGTGTTTGTTTGACTTTGGTGTCAGATTTGCTGTTTTCTTTCCCTAAGATGAAATCAGATTCACATATTGAGAATAAAGGGTCTGTGGCAAGTTTCATAGAGTTCTACTTCATAAATTTATTGTATCTCAGCCTTAATCCTACAGAACCTCTTTTTTTTTTTATTGTTGTTTCCGTTGAGCTACTGACAACAGGAGAATGAGTTTTGATGAAAACTAAACAAAACTGCTCCCAAAATAAATCAAACCCTGCAGTACTGTTTTGTTAATAAATTTGAGAGAAGTGGGTCTAGGAAGGCACTGTAGCATCTCAGTTGATAAGATGAGGACAATATTGAAAGATATGTTTAAATATCAAATTATGTAATATCTTCAATGCAAAATAAATTCAAGATAATTGCAGAATGAGCAAGAGTAACAAGAAAGGGAGATCTGAATGTGGCAGAATATATTTTAGGAGACACTGACATAAAATAACACAATTCTGCATCAAATAAACCATAGAAATCTATATACAATCCTTGATCAAATAAATTGAACAAATATCACCAATTTCTGCAACTATGCTTTATGAAAATGGATAAATGGGCAGAACAATGAGGGGTTTTCAACTATCAGGAAAATTATTTGGTCCAACAATTTATCTATAGATACATTCTGAAATGCAAAGAAAATCCCTATCACTTATAATTAGTATTTCTGAAGGAATAATCAAACACTCCAACAAGGTATAAATACTTGAAATGTAAATATGGCGAACAGTCTTTCCTACTCACAGTACGTTAGCCAGTACACAATTAAACAATCAAAACCTATTAAAGCTTCAAATTAATTGCAGAGCAGAAAAACTGATAGTGAATATACACTTTTTATTTTGAAACCAAATAATAAAAATTATTGAAATGTACCTAGGGAAAATAATGATAATCACCCCCCAAAAAAAATCACATGGACTGTGTATGCTCAGTTGTCAAAATCTCTTTGCCTAGAAACATAAGTGCAATCCTATCCTAAGATAAAAGAAGAATATTTGAGAATTTTTAATTAAAAGATATTTAGAAACTAATCTGGGAATGTCATTAGGAAGAAGGCGATAAATTGTAAATACATATGATGTATAATGAAACTAACTTATTTTTGTGCTGAGTCATATAGTTGACATTAACAATCTTAGAAAAAGAACAATTTATACTTCTAAAGGAGAAACTTTGAATTAGGTGAGGACTATGGACATTTTCTCTGCTAATATTCATCACCATATTTTTTTCCTGTGATTCAGTGAAATCTGCCCTGAGCATTTTTTTTTTCTGCAGATCTTTTTCCACTATAACAGTGATTTTTCTTCATGCAGCATTGCCTGATTCCTTATCAAAGGCACTGCTTTTCTGTCCTTGCAGAATCCTTTGTCGCCTCTACCTATTACCATCTGCATTAATTCTGTATTTTCTACTTTCTCTTTCTTGCCTTCATGAAAGCTCTAACTTACTGTGTATGCATGTATTAATGCACATATCAACTACTACAGACTTTTTTCTTCTCCATCTCCCTTGCTTTTACAAAGAATCTTTTCTTTCTCTCCACCCTGCTACAATAATGATATTGTAATTATCATCCAGGATCAGCTGTAGACATAAACAAGACGAGTAGTTGGCCAGATCAATGATCAATGTGCTGCTGAGGGTAATAAAATGTTTATGAGACTACCCAGTTTTCTTTGATGCACTGAAAAGCTCCCTTCTTTCCTAATACAGATCCTCAGGAAAAGGTCAAAGGCTGTGAATAATAGCCACTGCCGCTACAGGAGAGCTCTCGCTTTTTGCAACAGCCAAAGTAGGAATAACAAGCCTAGCATTCCCCCCTTGTTTGGATTCATGTCTCCAATGTACATTTGGCATTCTAGTGTGAATGCAAAGAACATGGGAACAATCACATCTGGAAATTAAGTCCTTTCATTTTGTCCAGACTTCACCTAATGGTATGAGACCATTGGCATTTGAGCAACTTGCTTTTATTCACATTGATGTAAAAAGGGCACTCACATCATATAGGTAGGTTTGAAATTCTCACAATAAGATTGCATCTTTCGCCCTGTTGCACTCAGAGAAAGCTGGAAAATACTAGAGATTTCTAAGGCAACCACATGAATAATAATGAAAAATAAGATCAATGTACTGTTTCAGCTGTTTGACCTCAGTGAGCTATCATTACCTGCAGTAAATACTCCTCTGTATAATACTTTCATGTTTCTCCAACATTGTTTCCAAAATTTCAATTCTGACAGTGGTTTCAATTTTTGATTCCTACTCTATATGGTGCTGTGCTATTTCACTTGATGGTTTAGGGGTTTTTTGCAAATGAACAATTAGTGACTTCTGATGCACAGAAATAAGTACTTTTAGTTACAGTACTTGATTCCAGAGCATTGAATCATCACGGTATTTTATACCTGCAAGTCAGAGTGCCCAAGAACATGAATGATACTTATACAAATTGAGCCATGATCTGTCTTCACAACAGTTGCACTCTCTTATTTTGACAATTACAAAGAGTTGTTTAAAGATGAAATATTTTATTCCCATATATGCACATTAATACATCTCATAACTGCTGTCTTCAAGGCGTGGTTCACAGATTTGTTATCAAGATGATAACCAAATTCTTCTAGGAACTCAGGACTAATCACATAGCATTAATTAAGATGATTAAATTATTGCTTTATTCTTAGGGTTGGAGATAAATCTAATTTCTCCTAATAACCAATAGATAAAAGAAGATGAAGGGTGATTCATCTGACCAATCCTAAACACTGTTTTTGGAATGAGCTGAGCTATCTCCTGGAAATGCTTTTTATTGTCCTCTGAGTTAACTGACTAGTGGGGCAGTAAAGATGCCCGGTCCTGACTTGGACATATAATGCTGAAACTCCTGAATCTGAGTTTCAAGTACAGGTTCCAAAGTCTTTTTCAAGCAATACTTCCCATAATGCAATAATCCCATTCATGAAGGAGTCTGTTGAATGGTCTACTCTGAAGCTCCACAGCTGCAATCCAATATTTACGCTATAATAGACTTCTTTTCCTCAGGGAGTTTCTTGTTTGACAGTCGCTGAGAAAGGCTTTAAAACATGGTTCAGCTGCATCCAAAGACTTGCAATGTTGAATTAAAATAAAAATTATGCTTTTTTTTTTTCTTAATATTCTATTTCTATTTATTTTTAAATCAATCTCTGATGCTGACGACTCCACTAATCATTGCCCTAAAGTAAACAAAACTCTTCAGACTTTTTTATGAGCCAGGAAGAAACATAAATCAAGATAAATTTCTTCTTTCCCTGGAAATAATCTTTAAATGTGGCTATGGGAAGCTTTTCTGACTGAAACATTTCAGGACTGAAATAATTTATCTGCTCAGCTATCAAGACTCATGGCTTTAAAGAAGAAAAAGCGGTAAATGCTGTGCTTTTTACCTAAGGTGATATGGTACATCACCTGGTGTAGTACTTGAAGTTAACCTCAAAGCAAAACTATCATGCTTTATCCCCACTGTATTGCTACCTTCAGTAGACTAATACACATTAGCTGGGCTGAGATAAAATGAGATAAATAACAAACAGCTTTTAGAGCACAAAAATCAGATTGTCATAGGGCAGCCTGAGCAGGTTTGAGCTTTTGTGGCAGAAGAAGGGTGGTGGCCATATCAGAAGCATCCACCCTGGGGATATGAATCAAACCTTTAGGAACACAGAGGAAGCTACAGTGAAAGTAGGCCATTTACCTCTATAATATGTTGGAATCTGTGAAAACGTCATTTACCAGAATATGAATGGTTAAATTGTCTGCAATGAGGCTACTGATTTAGTTTTTTATGTTTTTTTTAGTATCCTGCTGAATTTAATTTTGTCCATCTAATAACACATTCAGAAGGAAAATACAGTAGTCAGATATTGAAATTGTTGTATTTTCCTGGAAAGATGCAGTTGTCTCAGCTCACTCAACTCTTCAATGATCAACAAATCCAAAGGTCTCAAGCACAGAATTTTATAAAATGGATCCCAGTTTGTTATGAGTGCACTAAAATATGTAAAGTGATCTCTAACCAGGGAATAGAGTGCAATAGGAGAAATGCAGCCTTCCTACTCTGACATACAATTCCCTTTAAATGACACTTACTCACGCATGCGCAGGTAAATTATATCAAAACAAAATTTGTTATGAGGGACTTGGTGAATTCTGTAAACTAATACTATGCACAAGAAGTTCATCAGCTTTTGAGAAGATAAAAATAAGCAAAATTTTCTGCAGATCTCAGCCATAAAATGGCATGTCTGCAATTGGTCATACCTCTGAATAATATTACAAGAAACTCCAAATACACAGAAGGAAACTGAAAAAAATCAGCCATCAAAGTCATTGTATAGTCTGCAGGACTGAAACCTCACTAAGAAAGGAAATTCATATTGCCAGAAACAGAAATTCTAACCTCATTAAACAAGTATAAAACTGTCTGAAGTGATGGAAAACCACTTTGTACTCCACCTAATAACGCAACTGGAATCCACTTTGAAGGAAAATTGAGGCAAAAGCTCCTGTACAGATCAGGGAGACTGCAAACAAACAAAGCATTGAAGTAAAATTGCCCAAAAGAAGACAACAATAAGAATCTGTAATACCCTGAGCAGAGTACAAGAAGGCACTTAAAGAAGCAATCAGAACTAATGGTGACATTAACTCGATAAGGGAATATTCATCCAAAAAATCCCTGAAGCAATTTATACCCTGTGAGTATGGCATCAGAAAAGCTGTATTGGAAAAATTAACACCCCATTACTGTGGAATGAGGACAATGTTCAGAGGCTTTGTAAAAGCAAGACATGAATCTTGGCAGTTGAACTGCAAGAGCTCTGACATGATAAAAGTTCAGAGGGAGAATGAAAAGTGAGAACGCATTGAAATTACTTGGCATTGTCAGCTGGAAGAATACCTAGGGAAGAAAGTAAATATTCAGATTCTTCCTGTGAAGGTTTTGGTATTTACATAATTTTTCCTCAAGATCTGAGCCGCAAACAAGTAGAGTTCTTTAAGCTTTCATTTCTATCACTGTATGCAAGTGATACAGGAATCTTTCTGTGTTTGCAGTGGTGTGTTGAAGGTAGGGACTACATTTTAATAAAATGCAGTGGATACTGGAGAAAATCTGTTTGGATACCTATTTTATATATATTAGAAAATACATGGAATTATTATCAACTTTATTTCTGAGATACTTTCTTCCTTCTTGGGGACATATCTCACATGCTCTGAGGACTAGTATCAATATTTAATACTTTTAGTTTAGTAACTGAAAAGACTGATTAGCAGATTACTAATAACATGTTGATAAAGATATGTTTTCCAAGCCTTTGGTCCTGCTTGCGAAGTGTGACGTGCCTTTGAATAATTAGTTATTATTCAATTAAATTACTAATTGGATCCTGATATCTAATCTAAGTCTACCCTTTTTCAGTTTAAACCCATTCCTCTTTGTCTTATCCCCGCATGCCTTTGTAAAAAGTCCCCCTCCAGCTTTCTTGTAGGCACTAAATACTTACTGACCTTCCTAGAGAAGACTGCAGTTGTCTTCCAAATTTTTACATCTGCAGTTGAGACTGGCACATTTTAAGAGGGTAAGTGATAAGGTAAAGTGACACAACATGAAAAGTGAGTTACAACATTATTATATATTGATCCTTGTCTCTTTCAAAGGAAATGCTAATGATATAAAAATGTCTCTTTTATGGAACCGGATGATTTAAAGACAATTTCTCTTCATGAAAGTAATGCGGCATGGGGAATAATGTGAAGGCAAATTCTTGGAGTGAAAGCCCTGACCTCATTCTGATTGAGTTACTGAAGGAAAAGAAAAACCTAAGAATTTAAAAATAACATCAAGAACTCTGTAATATTTCCTAGTAAACAATCTTTATGATATCCATGTATAAAAGTAAGAATTTTGAACATTAACTATGCTGACAACACTGTGTGAATTTTCTCTTTTTTGGTCTAAGTGGCTAGCCAAAATAATAGTGTTGCAGACTGTTCTCATTAGAAGCTGGAATTAATGACAGTAAAGTCATGTGGCATTGATACATATAACTACTAAAAGAGGAAGCAAAGAAGTAAGTATAGCTTCCTTACTTTGCCAAAGTTTAGCAAACATGCTACCCTAGTAGCAAACATGCTACCCCTAGATCCCGTATTTTGCTCTTATCATGGCGCTTTGGAGCTATGCCGGAGCATGCTGCTATTTTTTCCTGGAACTATCTTTCTGGTTTTCACTCTTCCTTCTAAAATTATTCTCAGCAAAGTCTCCAGAAGTAATCGTACATTTTTTCAAGCATCTTTGCATTTCAGTTAGTTGTAGAAATTTTGCGTACCTAACAGCAAGATGTTATGACTTTGTCTGGCTGCTGGGTGCTCACACAGACAGATTTTCACTCCTGCTCCTCAACAAGACAGGGATAGAAAATAAGATGAAAAAGCTCATGGGTTGAGACACAGAGATCAGTTATGCAAAGGGGATGGGAAATGGGGAGTTATGGTCAGTCCATAACAGCTCCTCTCAGTTAGACAAGACTGCAAGAAAGGGATTTTTTTTTTTTAGTATCTATTTTAACTAGGAGTCACTGATTCCTTTTAGCCAGTAACAGTGCAGGAGTACTAGCATTTACACATCCAGAATGATGGATTTTCAGCAAGCTAACAGATGATGCTGACTTTGTTGTAGTCAGAATACACCAAGTACAACAAATGTAGTCTGTTCCATTTCCCTAACGTAAACACTAATTACCAGGCTCTCAGAAGAGCTAAAGTGTTTTATTGATGACCTTGTTCCTGTTTATAGACTCAGGGGCCTGGAGGCAGAAACTGTGAGAGGAGGAGGGCTGCAAGAAAGGTGAATGGAATGATACAGCAAATCAGAAGCGTGACTTCCCCCAAGGTAGATGAATCTATTAACATTTGGTTTATTTCCATATGTCTTCTAAAGAAGTTTATTAGAATTTCCCATAACAGGGCTGTCTGCAGTAACTTGACATTTTAGTTGTGAGGTTCAGCACTTGACAGGGAATTACTGTAACCTACACCTTCCCTGGTCAAGCTCTCTTCCTGTCTTTGAGACTATTTGTATTTTTCAGCAGCTGTTTTATTTTGAATGCAGTTCAATCTTTTCAACCAGCAAACTTTTTACTATAGGGACACTTCTGAGTGTCTGCATTTGGTGGATTTCTGATATCTGTCTTTTTTTTTTTTTTTTGAGAAACAATTCCTAAGAATATTTCAAACTTTCTGAAAAATAAATCGAGTGCTGTCCTGAAGTAGGCAGAGAAAGAAATAACAAGAGTATTTTCATTGACTTGCTCCTTAGCAGCTGGGATTCCAGGGAAAAGGAAAGGTCAGGAACCACTTATTGACAGGTCCACTAATCCTTTCCCCTGGTAGAACTCAGATGAGAATGGGGAAAGAAAACCCATGACAAAAAGGCCGACAGAGAAATAATAGAGGGTGAGTAACCTCCAGAGCGTAAAAGGCAGCTTGTGTCTGTCTTCTGAGAGCTTTGAGCAAGCAAACAATTAATTTGTTTCTCAATTTAAAGCAGGGACAAGATAACTATGAACTGTTCTTACTAATTGATGATTGTAGAGTGTAAATAGCAGGCTGACTATATCCTTTCCTTAATTAAATTAATGTAATGTCTGGTCCGAATCTATTTCTCAGCTCTTAACTGTGGAAAATTTCTCTGGAAAACGTTTGCAGCCTCTAATTAGTCATAACATTATAATATATGAATGAAATTTTTAGCATGTATATGTTGATGCTTATTACAAAATATTACCAAGGAATTAACTCTATTCACAAGAATAATTAAATTATACCTTCTTCTAGGCTGTCTACCAGAAGCAGAGAACACTAGGAAGATGTTCTCTCCTCATTTTTCTCAATAGTCTGCCATACTTTTTTGTTAAATACATACTAAAGTAGAGATGGGGTGCAGGGCGTGTTGGAGAAAAGACAATAAAAACAAAGACAAAAAGACAACATAAACACCAAACCAAAAAACAACCTCCTAGTGGAAACTAGTTTTAATTCATTTTTAGAATGACATAAAAGTGCTAAACTTATAATTTTTTAAAGTTGTTTATTTTGTAGACTTTGTCTACCTCTTTTGGCTTCTCTATTGCTGTTCCATCTCGGATAACAAGCAAAACCTCCTGTGGTTAAACAACATTTTGTCTGCTCCTCCTATCAGTCAAATACAATGGACCATATACATCTCCCAGTCTGCAGCAAAACCCCCACTGAAACCAATTTCCCAGAATCTGTAAATATAATATCAAGGATAAACTCTGCATGCACATTTAGTTTCATTACGTATTTTGTCAGAGATATTCAAAAGCTGTATTTTTACTTTATGTCTTTGCTGTCCTTTTCTAGTTCAAATTAGTAATGAATAAAGCGCTAACACAGAAGGAGGTTTGACAGAGAGAAATAACCCTGGGACTTCCTGATATAAATATGCCAATACTTAAATTCTGCATTTGGATGATTGTGGTTTTGATTATCACTCTTCTTGTCTGTTTGGCGCAAATACTAAAGATGTTATTTAATTCCTATTTTCCCTAGTTCTCCACTAATTTCAGAGATTAGTGGAGAACAAGAACAATGTATGGATGTTCAAGAATGAGAATGGAAGTAGATATAGACAGGATTAAAGCCTGGCCTTGCACTTTAGCTAGTGCTGAACTGGAAAACAATTTTTCTCTGGCCGAAGCTGTAACAGAAATCTTCTGGACAAATGCAAGAAGCAATAGGTCAATAGAATAAAAATGAATATTTTTCCCAGATGGGACATCTTTACTAGGCAACATTGCAACATGCTACCTTCAACGATATTTAAGTCCCTATTGAAAGAATTAAAAGAGTTCATTAAAGTTATTACTCACTGAACAGATGCAACATATGCCTGAACATAAAAAGTCCCCTTGTTGCTTCCAACCTGCTTCCCTGACCTGAAGGATTGATTCAAGGCAGGATGAGAAGATTATTCTTCCTCTAAGTCCTTTCATTACATAACCTCTCTGTAGGGACTTCCAGTAAAAGAGTCAAATTATTCCAGTGTCAATAATTCAGCTGTCTAAGAGGAGTTAGCAGCACTAACAGCTGTCCAACAGCAGTCAATTAACTCGAGGAAGAAGGGGGAGTTCCCACAGTTCAGTACTACTTCCTCAGAAATATAATATAATCTCCTTAAAAATATAAAGTAAGGGACATTTAAGTAAAATGGAAAAGTTCTGAAAGCTGAAAGCACTGAGTTCTAAATAATGGGCTGTGACTTCTGATTTCCTATTCTCTTTGTCAAGAATGTGACTATAGTTTAAAAAAGTGCATACCTATATCTATACACACAACAGCATTTTTAGTTAATCAATTGGCCTCTAAATGTAAGCAGTGGCTGCTGGAAGATGGAGACTAACCTATGCAATGGATGGAAACACAACTGATTTGTTGTCCTGGAATATTTGTTGCTTGCAAGTGTGCAGGTCTGGAATGTTGCGCAGAAACTGCTGAAGTTGTTGCAGTCTCTAAGCTATTATCCCTTGTTGCTCATCCATATGACAGGCAAATGATGCTATTGGAGAGACCTTTAGTGCATCATGGGTGATACCAAGGCTTTTGAGGCAAGGATGAAGAGCATGAAAATGCAGCCGGTCTTATTGATCTTCCTGGTAAGAGGGAAAAGTTTAGGATTTTCCTTCATGCAGGAAAACCCTGGCTGTGTGGCTGGTAGTGAAGCAGGACTTCGTCT
This sequence comes from Psittacus erithacus, assembly GCA_009867235.2. NCBI lineage: Eukaryota > Metazoa > Chordata > Aves > Psittaciformes > Psittacidae > Psittacus > Psittacus erithacus. The sequence goes on along the minus strand of WYDI02008505.1, from coordinate 13,671 downwards.
TTTAAGAGCATAGGATTATTTCTGAAAAAAACAAGTACTTCTGCAGAGAAAAAAGCACAGGTAATATGCAAAGTAGGAAAAAACCTTTTTTTTTTTTGCCAACAGTCTTGCTAATCTAGTGAGAAGGGCTTTAAATCAGGTTAATTTGAAGATGGTGTAACACAGAGAGACGTGGAGACAAAAGTAACAAAGTACATCCCAGGTCTCAGCATAACAAAGTTCTGCTCCTGCTGTGAAGGCTACATGACTCAGGGACCATCACAAGCGTCTGCATGCAAACTCATGCATCCTGGGAAACAAGAAGGAAGTAGAAATCTGTGTAAAGTTGCTGAGATTTTGAGATTAAAAAGGGATGGTGGAATAGCAGCATCCCCCGTGCCAGGAGAGGTTTAGACTGGGTATTAGGAAAAATTTCTTCTCCAAAAGAGTTGTCAAGCATTGGAACAGGCTACCCAAGGAAGTGGTGGAGTCACCATCTTGGAAATATTTAAAAGACATGTAGATGTGCGCTTAGGGGCATGGTTTAGTGGTGGATTGGCAATGTTTGGTTAACAGTTGGACTCAATGACCTTAAATATCTTTTCCAGCATAATGTTTCTATAAATGGAGATTTCCATCAATGGATTCATGCTTTTTAGGAAAGATAGGGAAGATGGTATAGAAAAGTTACATCTAAGCAAAGAACTAGCTTGAATGTGTGCAGAATCAGCTAAAAGCTTATGGATAAGTATCAGAAAGCAGATGTAAACAGCTGACATCATGGGAGGTATTATGGATTGACTGATCAAGAAGACAAAGTCGACAGACCTTGTAACAACTTGAGGAAGCCTCATGATTTCAGGCACCTGTAGTGATGAGGGACTTTAACCACACTACTAATTTTTGGAAGGGCAACATGATGTCATGATTCAGGTTTCTAGAGCATGTTGATAGCATGGGGATTCCACAAACCAGCTACCCCTTGTTGGTTACTTAGGAAGAAGAAGTCAGAGCTCTGAAGACTAAGTGCAGCCTTGGCAGCAGGAACATGGAGACTGTGAAGTTTAAAACCCTGAGAGAAGCAAGCAAGATTAATAGTAGAATTGCAGCCCTGGACTTGGGGAGAACAGATATTGGCTTGTTAAGGACCTGCTTGACAGGATCCTATAGGAGAATGCCTTGAAGGGCAAAGAGGTGCAGGAGAACTACTTGATATTCATAATGACCTTCCAAGGCATGAGAACAGTCTGTTTCAACTTGAAGTGAGTTGCAGTCATGGCAGAAAGCCAGTACTGATGAACAGGGAGCTCTTGACTGAGCTCAGATACAAAAAGAAAACATGCAAAAGGTGAGACAGATGAGCTATCAGGGAGGGATACAGAGACACTGCCTAATCATGTAGGGATGGAATGTCATGAAAAGAGTAATTTATGGTCAACAAAAATATTAGCAAGGGCAATTTTAATATAATTTATAAATGCATGACTTAACAGAATTTGATGGCAAGGTTCACTCTAATACTTTTTACATGGATGAAACATGCAAAAGATGAGTGATACAGAGGCCAAAGGCACAAATGGTAAGGGAGACCCTTGTGTTGAGTCATGAGGGTCAGAGCAGACCCCCTCGCTTTCTAAACTCCTGACAGAGCCTAGGTGTGGCTGGATCTAGTTTTGGTCTCAGACTTGATCAATGGTTTTTGTCTAATGGGGTCTATAAAGCAAAATTGAAGTAGAATCAAGCAAAAATTCTTTGTATAGAGATGAAAGGTGAAAAGGATTAGGTAGGCCCTCCCATTGAGTCACAAGGTTCAGACTGGACACCCTTGCTTTCTAAACTCCTGAAGGAATCTAAGTGCAGCTGGATCTAGTCTAAGTCTCAGACTTGGCCAATGGTATTCATCTAAAGGGTTAAAAGTGTACCAATTCACCATGGAGGGAATTTTTATATAACTTTCATTTAGCAGCAGTTTGCAGTTTTAAGGGGGATCTTACAAAGCGAGTCCATAGAATTTGCTAGAAATGCTGTAAGATGTTTGTGTACACATACATATACATAAAGAAATATACCTGTTAAAAATTCCCCTAGAGGTCAATGAAATATTCATGTCTAATGTCTTGGCGTTTCTCAATGGACAAGGGCTGAGTTTTGAGGAGTGGAAGGACATCAGCCCAGGTTCCATCTTTCAGTGATGGTCTTCTGGTTATGTGAAACCAGGGAGTTTGCAAACTCTGAAAGGCATCCCACTCAGAGGGAGATGCTGGTAGCTACCCCCTGCTCTCCAAGAGAACTCAAAGAGTCTCACTTTGGACCACAATTTACAGGGTCACAAGATGACTGGCTTTAGACATTAATAAATTTCCATACTGGGCACAACCCAACTTGGTAGTTACTAGAAATAAAAATCCAGTAGCGATAGTATCATTCCACTTGAGCTATGATCAAGGGAATGAGTGTTTTAAGATTGTCAGAAGAAGACTGATTATCCCTACTTGTAGGAAAATAATCGAGGTTGGGGAAAAATGGAGAAATATGGTTTCACAAAGCTCAGCTCAGAGACTGTGATATTAGAGCAGCTTTGAGATGAGACACAGTTGCTGCTCCCAGGAACTGCAATATCCTTGAAATGGGAAGTAGAGTGGTACAGAGGTGCCATAGCTCACCCTTATTATCAGGGATAAAGAAGATAACCATATGGTTGCTATCAAGAAAGATGGATTGCAGCTGCTGCCTCAGCAGTGATGGTGAGAATGTGTCCTGCAGCTGAACTTTGCTCATTATAATGTCATTATAATACTAAAGCACACACTCACCCCAAAAGGTACCAGCCTCCGGGCAGTGACCACCCCTCACTGAGCTTGTGCTCTGAAATTCTTTCAGCCCATACCTTTAAATCGAAGCAAGGAAAATTCACACCAATCCTAACAAAGGTATGAAAGGAATTTATGACTAGAGTCACTCAAGCTCCACCTGAAAGTAAAGAAATAGTAAAAACTGGAGAAAGAGAAAGGGGATGTTAGGGAGAAGCCCTCCATCGAAACGTCTGGGATCAGTTGACGGGCTGGATCTCTCTTCTCCCCCCTAATAGGGACACCTATTGGGTAAGAGCTCTGTGTTTTGCGCATTTACTTACTAACATCTTGCTAGTTATTTAGTATTATCACCGATCGGTTTTGACTGTACATTATTGCAAATCAAATCTGTTTTCGTAGCCAGTCCCTATCACCAGCTATCTTGAATCTGTATCCTGTCACGAGTATATGTAATGAATGTCTTATATATGTAAGTTTCCAGAAACTTTATAGTTGACATAAGGGATTTGGCCTAACATGCTGCTCATGGGGTTCCTGAATAGGTTAAGCGAACACCTTCTAACTTTGAGAGCTGCCTAAGGGAGGGTAGGTGGGTCAGATACAAGGGTTTCATCCTTCTTCGGAAGCAGGTTTCCCTGATCTCTATCAGCATGGTGCTGCTCGTAGGGTCCCTGAATATCTTGGGTGAACACCCTTCTTCTTGGCGTGCTGCCCAGGGAGGGCAGGCGGATTGGATACAAGGGTCTTGTCCTTCTTGGGAAGTGGGTAGACTACCTGGTATCTTAACGTGACACCACTCTTGATTCCCACTGTAGCCAGGGAACAGGAGTCTCTAGCACAATTCTTGCGTGCCCCCTTAGCCACTGAAGAATTCCTTGGACAGTCAAGGAATGCTTGACCCAACTCATTGCATAAAGTCCAAGGCCTGACAGGAATTCCTGAGATTGCAGAGAAGTCCAAAAGAATAGGGGGGTGGAGGAGAGGCTAAAAGGGGGAGTAGGGAGAAGATACGTACCGCAGTGAGGAAAGACAAATAGAGTTTCAACTCCTGCAGGATGTAAAGTACAGTAAGAGTTTCTATAACACATGGTAAGCAATGGGAAATACAAAGAAAATTTAGTCCCACTGCTCATTGGGGCCAGATACCTAGTTACAAAATATATGTAAAGCCTAATGTATTAAATATGGGGGGTTCCATTTTTACTCTGAAGTTCTGCCTTCTACCGGTGGGACGACTGGTAGAATCTGTGAGAGCAAAGCATTTCATCAAAGAAAAGAAAGATGAAGTAAGTAATAATTTGACAAAATTTCACATAAAGGAGTGCATGGGACCCGATGGGATACATCTGAGGGAGTTGATGAAGCTGATCAATGTCATTGCAAGGCTACTCTCAATTAAGTTTTAAAGGTCATGGCAAACACAGGAGGATCTTGATGACTGCTTGTAAATCTCATGCATGCTTTCAAGAAAGGCAAAAAAGAGGATCCAGGGAACTGCAGGCTGGTCAGAGTTAACTCCATCCCTGGAAAGTCTATGAAATATGTTCTCTGGGAAGCCACAATTCAGTACATGAATGTCTATAGACAACCAGCATGATTTAAGGACAAATTGTGTCTGAACAACATGAGGTCTTCTGATGATAAGTAGTTAGTGAACAGAGGAGAAACAGTGCATGTGAAAAATTGACTTTGAAGCCAATTACTAGGGACAGTCCTCAGTGTTTGGTACCAGGGCCAACACTAACAGTATCTTTGTTAACTACATAGATGACTGGACAGAATGTGCTCTCTGCAAATTAAAACTTAAAGGGAGCAGTCAGTGCGCTGGAGGTCAAGACTAACATTTATAGAACACATAATTTCCATGGACCTTCATTTTCATTATTAAAAATTTCATTAGTCAATTATTATTATATTTCATTATTCATTATTAATCTTCAGCAAATTACATAAAAGTCTATACAGATAGATGAATTATATTTACAACTACAGCTGCAGTAGCTGTATCTATGCAAGTCCCTGCAGAGAAACCAGGGAGTCAGTAGATAGGTTATCATCTTTCCAATATGCTTTCAACATTATTGTTGTTTCCAGTGTTGAAGCAGATGATAGCAGCAAGAAGACATTAAAATACATTTCATTAATTTGAATGAAGATATGAATAAACAAATAAAATTTAAATACATATCGAAGTTAGTAAAAACAGACATATTACTAGAATGTTGTGCTGCTGGTACAGTACCAGTTATACTTGCAGCTCCATAATCTGTAGCAACTGAATAGCTTCTGCCAGCAAAAAAAGACTGTGTCTTATGTTAGTTTTCTTAGTTGAAATTATTTTAGCAATTTTACTATCATTTACAGGCATTACTAATTCCAAGTCCTAAAAATGTAAATTGAATGAACTCAAATTTACTGCAAAACTTTTTATAATTTTATATTTTGTAGCCCTCTAATTTACAGAAGAGTCCCAAAATGGAAAAATTTAGGAACAGTAGAACCAAGTTTTTTTCACCATCTAGAGACACTGAGGAGTCACTATTCCATCTTATCCCTGTCCCTTACTAAGACTGTTATTCATGCTGCCTACTTTCTCTCATGAAATCTATTCTCATACTTGTTAACAGTTATTCACATTTCTATTTGCATTAGATAATAAACATTAGAGGTAATTATCATGAAACATAGCTTTTCTATATAAAGATTTACAAACAGGTATCATTTATCTGAAACATATGGTGGGTAAGACAGAATACTGTGGAAGAAACACACGAATAGCATTTCCTAAAAAAAAGTCTACAGAAGTGTGATATTTAAGGTTAGAAGAATTACCTAAGAAAGTAAAAATTCTGGAATAAGTATATTAACTAAATGCTGATCATTTCAAATGCACTGAGTCATTAATAATTATCCATGCAAAACAATGCAGAAGTTTAATGGAGAAAAGAATTTCACCAGCCAGTTATGGGCATCACTTGTAGCTTCATCCATAACATATTAATTACTTCCCATTATAAAATGCAATTCCCTTTAAAATCAAGGCTGCAAAAACTTTTATGTGAAGGTATGGAAGGATGGGCCCTGTCTGTCTGATGTTGATGTTTCTGTATTTTGATTGTAACTTCAAAGATCCCCTTCCCAACAACAGTGCATTGTATCAAACTGGGCAGCATGGGAAGAAATTCTACCAAGGAAAATCAGGCACAGCTGTCAATCCTCTTTTAGAAAAAACAAAAGGGTAGTGATATTTATGCTTGCCTGTAGTTGACAAATTACTTCTCTGAAATTTTAACTCTATCTGTGTGTCCTGGGATCAGCAGCAGCAGTCATATTTTCTCCTTCTTAGTACCTGATACAGCGCACTGCTTTTGACTTTCGGCCTGGGAACAGCACTGATAACACCGATGTTTTTAGTTACTGCTCAAATGTTTAGTCTACCAAGGACTTTCTGTGTCTCATGCTCTGCCCTGGGAGGAGGGGAAGCCAGAAGGAAGCAGAGACAGGATACCTGACCCAAACTAGGCAAAGAGGTATTCCATACCACAGCACGTTATGCCCAGTATGTAAACTGGGGTTTACCTGGAAGGGCTAGCTCTCTGCTCGGTTGGTGGCTGGTGAGCGTTTGTATTCTCTTCCCTTGTTATTTCCCTTCTCATTATTATTATTGGTGGTGGCAGTAGTGCTTTGTCTTTGACCTTTGTTACTGGACTGTTCTCATCTCAGCCCATGGGAGTTGCATTCTTTTGATCCTCTTCCTCATCCCTCGGGGAGCTGAAAGAGGAAGAGTTGGGGGAAGTGAGCGAGTGAGGCTGCATGGTTGAGTTACTGGCTGACTGGACTTAAACCACGACACTGTGTCATTCATTAGCAGGCCCTCAGATATGAAGGCCTGAGCAGACCATTAGATAATTTAATTTGCCATTTGCGTAGCATAAGGTTATATTATGTGACCAATTTATTTTATCATTGAATCTTCTCATATGTGCTTGGACAAAATGCTTATTTTAGAAACAAATTACTCAAAGGCATTGAAAATCCTCTACTTCCCCTCATAGTGTGATGCAATGACCAGTCAACCTCCTTTCTAAAAAGAAATGCATTCTATCTCAGAAAGAGTTTTGAGCATCATTAAGAAAGCTATCATGTTATCATGTCTCCGCATGCATTTGGGCTTTCTTTCACCTTCCTTGGAAAAAAAGGTTAATAAATATAACAAAAATGTGAAGGTCACATTTATATTTATAAAAGATATTTTAAAAGTCAGTGCAGTTGGCAACATCTTGCAGAATGCCAGGTGGACCTCCTTTTCCATTTACCTAGATAAAATCTTTCAACACATATATTTCTGTCATTGGTATGAGGGTTTTTCTATATTATTTTTATTTGATATCTCTCTAGCCTGACTCACATCTTCTAAGCTGAAAAATATGACACAATGCAAAGAATAGATTTTTTACACCTGTTTCTAGTTTATTTACTAATTTTTCAATGCATCCCCATCACTCCCTGTGAGGAAAAAATATGTCTAGGAATTGAAATGCTCACCTAAATTTCAACAGTGATCTAAAAATAATTACTGTTTGGCGTTTTTAGTACTGCATTATGCAGCTTCACAGTGAAAGGGAGCTTCCTCTTCCTGTTTGATGGACATGTCTCCTCTGGTAAAACTGCATAACTTCAGTTCTGCTAAGCAGCCGGGGAAAGGCACTCTGTTGCAGAGAAGTCAGCCGGTTGAATGGTTGAGATAGGATGAATTGAAGGTTGCATTAGCTGCAGTTTACATTGCTTTGTAGGCAGATCTTTTCTTACTCAATGGTATGTGTTCATTTTTAATTTTTCTTTGGAAGGCAAAGTTTCATTCATATCTCCATATTACAGGTTTGATTTTGTTGAGTTCATCCATTAGGAAATGACATCATGTTAGGGTTTACCTTTGAATTTGTAATCTGCATTTTATGTAATGCAGAAAACCAAATAGAGATCTATCATTTTTATTGTCTTAATTTGCAGTATTAATGAACTCATACTTTTTAATATTTGTGTGTGTGTGTCTTATTCCTAACAGCATCATTCCCTTGGCTCATGTGTTCCCAAATAAATGTCACTTCTTGCTGAAACACCTGCTGCTGAGAAGAGATGTTCAAGCTGTTATATTGCTACTAGCCTGAAAAGATGCTTATTGCGACTGACACTGTTTTTTTCCTTCTTTAAGAATTAAAACTTTTATTCTTCTTAGAATTTTTATTGATACTATTTTGAAATCAATTCACATTGTTTTTAGAATGCTGAAAGTATGTCTAGATCTTAGATTTACTAGACCACTTTAACAATTTTTCAATTTAAATGCCAAAGCTGGAGACAGAAAATCTAGTTTCTCCTCTGTGCCATAAGCAGAATGATAATATACTGATGACTACGAAAAAGGTTTTCTTGGGGGGGAGGTGTGTGTGGAGAGGGAGGAAGCTTTGTAAATGCTATATCTTAAACAGTCTGATCAGCTTGGATAAAATGGTATGTTTGTCTCCTGAGATGGACACTAACCATTTTCTTTTTTTCTGGTTACTGACTTTGAAAAGAAAATAATTTCAAGAAAAGCAAAACAAAATAAACAAAACCTGACCAAAGACAGAGATTACAAGTGAAAATGGATGAGCAGAGAGTTCTACACCTACCTGCATCATGAGAAATTTGGCATGTTACCTCTGAAAATTCTTCACTCAACTTTAAAGAAAGCTGCACCATTACTAAAATTTGTTCAACTCTACCCTTTAGTAGTAAATGTCACCAATAAAACAGTGGGAAAATTAACAGTTAGCTGACAGCTTGTTACAAATCACAACGACTTGGATATGAGGTTAAAAACCCAAAAACATCCCTCAGCATGTGATCTATTTCCTTCTTCCCCTCCTTCCTTCCTTTTGTCCCTTCTTCTTGCCTTTCTTCACACTTTCTTCTCCATCTAAGTGAAAGTTTTCTGAGTTTTAAGGAAAAATAATGTGCTTAATGACTTCAGTAAATCAAAGTCTTTGCAAACTCATACATTCCTAACACAAATGTTGGTATGCTTAATGTCAGCATTTGATAAATATAGATAACGAGCATACATGATATTAGGTATGCTCTCAGCAGGGTTTGTTTTTGGGGGTTTTTTTAATCCACTTTTCATGTAGATTGCAAGAGAAAATTACAAAAATGCAAAGTAATGTACTAATACCCACAGAATATTTCAGGTTTGGGAATAGGATTTTGCTTTGTCTTATCCAGTTCTACGTAGCAGTCACTCAATGTTTTTAAGATTCTGGGTGCATTCATCTTCTCCTGAAACCAGCTCATTTATTAACTCACTGACTTCAGTTCCAGATGCTGAAGCTAGACGGATTTAGAGTACCTACTCAGTTCTGTTCCATGATTGATCGGTTCATCAGTATAGTAGCTGGAATTGAATAAGGCTTGGAAGGCAAATAAGTACTTCACTTATATGATAAATTTCTATATAGTTCTGCCTAATATATAGCATGTAACTAATTTGTATGCAGTTCTGCCTTTCATATATTAAGTTCACATATATTAAGCAAAATATGCAAATATACATCCATTCCAAAAAGACTTACTCACTTTCAGTAGCTTGCTTCCAAAAGCTGCTATAATGACCACAAAAAGCTAATATTTCTTATTCTGAGAAAATGTAACAATAGCATTTCATATGCCTTATGTGTGATATATGCAGTTGTGTATGTGAGCGCATGGATACACAGCTAATCACAAAAATAATGTATTTGAAAATTAATTCAGTTTCCCACATGAGCTGAAGCCTGGTGACTTACTATGCTTTCTGTGTTTAGAATTATCTAATTTGACTTAGTGAGAAGATTTGAGAAGGGCAAATGCCCTGAATTCCAATGAAAAACTTCACTACTTTGCTTCAGAGTTGCCTAGTTCAGCTTCATGCATTTATATTGGGGAATCTACCGATAATCTTTCTATCTTTGGGCTTTTGTGATTAATTCTTTTTATTCTTTGGTGCATGAATAAAAAATCTAACAGAATAGATAAATATTTGTATCACTTTTACAGAGTGTGGGTCAAAGGGACTTATTTGAAAAATATGTTCAAATCCCAGAGACACTTTGAAAAGAATCCATCCTCTTTCTCTGGCTACTCATTCACAATGAGATTTGTCCTGAATTTTCTTTTTTTTCTTTTCTTTCCCTCAAAAAAACTTCTCTTTTTTCAAACACAAACTAACTAGCACATTCTAAAAAACTTATGTGGTATTAAAACTTATGGAAAGTGAGTAACTTCCCACAAAAAATCAAAATGCCCTTTACAGGGTTAGTTAGGAACAGTCACCTCAAAACACTTCTCTAGCTATTTTTGTTTCAAAAGTATTCTATGACTTTCCTTCTTCATCCAAATGTTGTGCAGTGGTTTAACAGAGGAGTACAGTATGTGACAATAGCAAGAACTTGTGCTAAGTACTACCTTTCTTCATATTTTAGCAGTCTCAAACGAGATTCTCCAAGTAGTCTATATGTACTCAAAAAGAAAAAAAACACAACAAAGCCAACAGAACACTCAATAAATTTAAAGCTATTAAATCAGGCAAATGCATTTACAAAGAACTGGAGCCAGTGGGTTGGCTCTTTTTATATGAGATGTCTCAATTATGTTGGCAATTTAATAATGTGCCTGAGTAGCTAGAGGCTGATACAGGCCTGCAGGAGCTGGTAATGTTCCTGTAACATCTTATAACATTAAGGACATGATGGAGATAAATGAGACTAATGTAGCCTGAAGATGAACGTCTCCCTTGGTTTAAAAAATAAGTAAACTATAAAAATAAATACTGTGTATTTACTATTTATGTCTAGAATCTTGCATGACATTTACACATACGGCTGTATATAAGTTACTGAGCTAAATATTACAGTAAAATATTCCTGTCCTTTTTCAAAGCAAAAAATGTAATTAGCAGAGCTGGAAAACACCATTTTCTCTTGTTATCCTACTACAGCTATTACTTTAAGCAAAACCATAAAAGTGACATTCTATGGCAGAAGTAATGAAGTGTGGGTGGAAAATCAGCTGAGTTGACATGCAAAATGAGACATTTCAGGACAGTCTGTGCTTGTAAATGAAATGCAGTCAAAATATTGCTCTATGTGGTATCTCAGAAAGCAAGTGAAAAACTTATCTTATTTGGGGCTGTAGCATTTATTAAACTAGAAAGATTATTAAGTATTGTCATTTCCTTTTCAATTTGTTTTCTTTTTCTCAGCTATAAGGGAGTTTAATTCCAGGGAAATATGTGTTTTAAATAACTCACAGACTTAGTTATGACACAGAGATTTTTATTTTTGGTAATTTCCAAGCAACAAATTGTAACTTACAGTTTGTCTGGATTCCGGATAAATGTTAGGAGCTAGCTAATGAGATAGAGATTATTTACATGGTGTCAGCTATCCCTTGAAATACAGTTATAAATATAATGCCACATGCCACATGATTTATATTTGTTTTCAGAATCTCATGCCAACTATCATGCTTCTTTAGGAGAAGAAACAGGAAATAAAAAATAATTAGAGAAGCATAAAATGCAGAAGCAGAGCTTGACAATTTTTACCTGTTCAAGCAAATCGATACTGAATACAGCATCATAGAAACACAGAAGTACTGAGGCTGGAAAGTATCCTCAGAGATCATTCAGTCCAACCCTTTTGATTAGAACAGGATCAGCTACAGCAGGCTGGTTAGCACCATGTCCAGCTGGGTTTTGAATATCTCATAAGATGGAGACTCTGCAACCTCTCTTGATAACCTGCTCCAGTATTTGACCACCCTCATATTGAAAAAGTTTATTGTTTTGAGTTTTTTTTTTTGGTTTGGGTTTTTGTTTATTTTGGTTTTGTTCTTTTTTCTCGTGTTTAAATAAAATTTCTTGTATTTAAGTTTTAATCCATTGTCTCTTTGTCCTCTGACTGGATACCAACAAGAAGAGTCTGGCCCCATCTTCTTTACATCTTGTAAACTCCAAAGATTGTATTCCTGTTTTCCTACTTATACTCCTCATATTTCAGTGGGAACAAGGCTGAGACACAAAGGAAAACAAGGGAAAAAGCTAGTAGCTTAATTATTCAGATTAAAATTAAAGAATAGTGAAAGTCACTGACTGAAGATAACCAGTCTCTTCTTATTAGCTTTTTTGTCTTCAAGATCTTTGAAAATATGAGTGGATAGGGAAGAAAAACCTCTTATGGTTCCTCTTGATTAATTACTGTTGCATTTTGTATTAACAGCTGTCCCAGTGAATGCAAGAGCCTTATGGTACTGGGCCTTGATCAACCAAGGCATCAAGTCAGCTTCCTACTACCTGATGTTGCACCATAAATAATTTCCACTGGGAACACTAATAAATAAGATTAGAATTGCTTGTGTGAGTGTACGTGTATATAATTACTTATATGTACAGGAGTAGAGTCAGTGTAGCACACAAGAGGTGCTTGTATGTGCTGTTCTTGAAAAAAGAAATAAAAATCATTGTGCCAAAATGAAGGCTGAGAAAAGGAATAATGAGATAAATAGCGCTGAGAAGGTGATTATTGCTGACGAAGCTTGTAGTTGGCTTATGCATCATTTTACTGCTGTAGAATGAAGTTAAAAAAAAAAAGCATAACAGAATGGAGAACAAAACCGGCAAAACTGTATGAATCATATCAGTATAATGAGGAAGTATTAGTAGGATGTAGTCTTGACTATTCAGCTAGAGAGAAAGGAATCACATACTGGTTTACTGACATGTCCCTAAAATCAGCTGTTTTCCAGCAGCCTGAAGAAAAGAGATAAATGAAGAATAATTCATTGTAGTTAAAAGAAAGTAGCAATGCTGTTTGCTTGCCTGAATAAAAAAGATAAAAAAAGTTATCATAATCTCCTTCCCATACTTGAGCCAGATTTTATATCTTGCTCTAGTACAGAAGTATGATGTAAAACATTCATTCTGTGGTGAAGTAATATACCCAAACTACAGCCTTTCTAAGATACAAACTCACAGTAAAGGGTTTTGTTAGGGATTTCAAAGACATGACCTCTCATTTTATACTGCTGACCTTTCACCCCACTTTTTGTTGTGTTTTAATAATTTCCATTTTAACAATTATCCCAAAATGCATACCACCAACTAAATTCATCAGCATGCAGGTATTTTATGCATCTGACTCACTGACTAAAATATTAGAAAAAGCTCTAGTTCAACACAGATTGCTAGGAAACTGTAATCTTTCTACTTCTTGGTTATTTCCTTTTCCAGCACATTCCAGAAACACTAAAGTTTTCTCTTTAATCAGTTCCCCATCCTTTCTCTAATGCCTCTACTAAATCACAGCTTCTTCCATTTCATTTCCCTTGTGACACTCTCTTCATTGAAACTATGCAAATTCAGAGGTTAAATTCTCCTCCTATCACATTCAGCACTATTTTTATTAGTAGCATTTGTTCAGGAATATGTATTTTTAGAAGCTAAAGTCTTCCATGACAAAGAAGGCTCTCAGGGCCTAATATTTTAGTTTACTGTCAGAAATAGGAGTTTATAGAATAATTCAACAACTATACTTTACTATCCTTCCCTAAAGAGATTTAAAACTGCCTTCTGTTTTATTCATGCTATGTGTTTGGGTTTTATAAATGCTTAATATGTGACAGAATCCTACTACTTTTACCTTCACTTCCATCTACCCTGAACAGGATATATATATTGCTACTCCACATTTTATTCCTGGCTTTTTGTTTGGGTGTGGGTTTTACTTTCTTTTTTTTTTTTTTTTTTTTTTTAATTTTATTCACCTTTTTCGTGGTTTAAGCCCCGCTGGCAACCCAGAAAACC
>WYDI02008504.1:0-29853 GCA_009867235.2 Psittacus erithacus | reverse complement strand
ATAAATTTACACGATTTTGCTAAAAAAGATTAAAAAAAAAAAGTGTCCCTCTCCATACAAATTAAAATTTAAAAAAATATCAAAATTAAGAGCCGTTCCACTTAAAAAAAAAAAAAAAAAATCCCCCCCCCCCCCCCCCCCCCCCCAAAGATTTGCTTTGTAAAAACATTAAGTTTTACTTCACTAAAATTTGACAGCATGCACTGATACCTTTGGGAATATCTATCCATATTTAGATCTCTCTTCCAGGTTCTAAAACAAACCCAGATGTTTGAAATTAATGGAACTAGATATGAAATCTCATTAGGACCTTGATTCTGTCAATTATAGTATTTCTAATGCAAACCTTTTTTATTAATGCCCAGTGTTAGATGTTAATGCTTACTGCCACTTAAAGCTGAAACTTCATTGCTACAGACAGAACACATTATTGAGTCCATTCCTAACAATTCTCAGGTTAACAGATGTGAACTGCATTAGCTTGGGCAGAACAATAATAATCAGAGTGATAGATTTTTTTACCAATACAGTCACTTTTGGATTTTTAAAGATGTATAGTATACACTATGAGTTTCAATGGTGTGGAAGAGATTGGATGTATTAAGAAGAAAACAACAAAAAAATGACCAACGACTCATCAGGTTATAAGGGTTTTTTTTTGAAATAGTCCAGTACAAGAAAATCATAATCTCCTATCTGCATTTATTACTCTTTCTTTGTATGCCATTACTGAAGATATCATTACAGAGAACAGTAAGACTCAAATCATTTCAAGCAACACAAACAACTGTGTGAATACAAGTATGCCACCAAATAATGCAGATTTCTAATTTGATCATGGGTCACTTCCCTCTGTCTGTGTCTCTGAAGAAAGAGAACATGTTCACTCTGACACAACTGAGGTGAGATGGTGGACACTTGCTTCAGATTCTTCTTGCAAGGGGCCAGTATGAACAAGGCAGCACCACTCAATGTCACCTTCTGTCATGACCAGCTTTCCTGTTGGAGAAGTTGACTACTGCTGTCATGCCCTTGACATTATGCCATAAACCACCACCCTTGTGGGCTGTGACTCAGCCTTCTCCCTATTTAAGTTTATAAACAGAACTTTTCTCTTTCTGTCCCACACCCAGTGCTCATATAAGGATGTCTGGGAGTGACAGGGGTGCCCCATGTAGGCTAAGGGCAATTAATGTTTACATGGTGGCAATACCAGCAAGTCAGCTGAGAGGGGATCAATGTGAATACTTTGGACTTGAGACACTCTGGACCTCTTTATTCTACAAGCCAGAGATCAGTCACTAACCAATGATCTACTACTGCAGGTTCAACTCGTGATTCCCTTTTTCAGATCACATCTTTCTAACACCAAGTTGTCCAGCTTTAATGCTGCTACACCTGAGCCTTATAGTGCTAAACTATATCCATGTTAAACTATATCCATACTACAAAAAGAGATATCCCCACCATGACAAGATTTCTTTTTAAACTAAAACTGCATCTGTTTTCTTTTACTTAGGCTGCTCTAGAAATCTAGATTTTTTTACTGCCTATCTGTATTAATAGTCACTTTGTGTTCACTTCTTATTTTTGCCTTCAGTTTAGTGTAATCAATGCATTATATAAATATGTGGCTTTTTTTTTTCCAATAAATTACTACTGAAGCTCTTTACTCTGCATAAGCAGGCTACCAATGACCAGTGACAGACTTGATAGATCCTCCTTCCTATAGTCAGTGCATTGTCATTGATCACTCAGCAGTTTTGGATTACTGCCTGTCAGGTTTTCAATCCATCAAAGGGTATTTAAATTTAAGGCAATTGGAAATATATCTCCATATGACATTTTGTATGATCTCACAGCAAATGAAAATTTATTAAACCTAGATATCTTTGTCTGCCAACTACAAAGATGTGATCGAATGAAAGAATGTAATGAAATAGAGGCCATTGCTCTTCCGCTGGATGGTTCCCCTAGCTTGTTGATGACTGAACAGATTAATTCTTGTCAAGCTTATGACATCATATTAAAAACTAAATTTCTGGGAAGAAAATTATATATAATATAATATTTGGTAACTTGTGAATTCTCAGTTCTCAGTTACTTCTTACATTATCCAGATACAAGACTACCACATTCATTTTCTGAAATGCTTCACCTTGCTAGAAGCGTGTAAGAGTTCACAAAATTCTGGCAGTAAGGTCACAAATTCAAACCAAATTTATTTCATATGATTCAGTCTTACAATTATAGGTGTATGTAATATTTGTAAACCATAGGCAGTGCAAAGAGTTTATACCTGCAGTCTGAAGTTTCATTTTTAGTGTGGTTAAAAAAACAGCCTAGGGGTGAGATGAAGTACGGAAAACTCCAAACCAGATATTTAAGCCTGGTGAAACTATAAGCTACAGGAAGCAGGCTTTAGTAACAGAAAGCATTAGGCAGCGTTATTTCCTTGCTATTTTGCCTAAAATTACTCTGTCAGAAGCAATTTGCCTATTTCCCCTTCAATACATATGTTTTAAAGAAGCAGGATCAATTATTTTATGAACTGCAATAACACCAAACCATATTTCGGGAGAGGATGTTATTACACTGTTTTACAAGAATTGCAACATAGTCAGAGGACAATTACATAAAGTTGGATTTGGTCTGAACATCTCTAGTTGTCACTTCTGAAAGCAACTCATGAAAGGTGAAATAGAATGTCAAAACTTTAAATGATCAAACTCAGATTTACACTTTTCCAAAAGAATAAACTTTATGTAATGTTCTCTTAATGCAATCATTTATCCCTCTTTGCCTTCACCAACCAGTCCTATGAATTGTTTCAGGCTCCTGATAGATTTACCAACTAAGCACTGACCAGATTTCGCCGTGCCTTGTCCTTTTTCAAGGAAAGAGAAGACAACAAAACACTATGTCTGTAATATACTGTGTTTTTCTGTAATGTTAGCACTGACCAGTAATATTCAGAGAGCAGTCTTCTGACCAATAATTGAAGCAAAAACCAATAAATCCTCCTCATGCACTAGGCAGGCACTCAAATATCTGACAAAAGAAATAGGTTTATGCTACCACATTCCTTTATCTTTATTTAAGAGAGGAAAAAGCGCCATAGCAAGACATAAGCAATTCCCCTCTAACCTCTTGAGCTGCCCAGCATCCCCTCATTCTGGATTCCTGTAAGCCATAGCTCTGGATATAAAGTGTTTGCTCTTATTTTGCAATCCCTCTTGCCCTGCCCTGGTGCAGCACAGTTTAAGCATATTTCTTTGAAACTGTTCCCACTGTCTTAGTCTGGTGGTTTTTTTTTTTGGCTCTTCTCCCTCCCCCTCCTCCACATAAGTGCTCCTTCAATAAAATATTTTGGCTTGGAGATAGGTATGTATCTGCTTTTCCTCTGCAGTTACCCCTATTTATAACCCAGGTGTTAGCAGCTGTGTTCTTGGAGTCATCATCCACAGCTACCTTAAATAATCTGCGAGTCTGAAAAATACTAATTCAATGAATTTGCTGGCAAGGGGAGACTGATGGTAGGGTGGATAGTCGGCACAAGTACTTTATTGCAGACTTGCTCCTTTTCACCTACTAATTCTTCTTTCTTATAACTTACCTCCAGGGAGGAATAAAATGCAAATCTTTTCTTCTGTAGACTGCAGGTGACACTGCAACAGGAAAAAAAACTTTCCTATCTAGACAATATGCAATAATTGGAATGATCTCTGGAAGTTTATTAATTTATATAAGAGAAAAAAAATACTAATTTCATTTAACTTGTAAAGGCCCACCTAACGGGAAAAATAATAAAAAGATTCAAGAGCTGGCTTCAGGTCAGCTAAATTTACCACTTCCTTTTACAAAATCAAGCTCTATATAAACATTGAAATTTTAATTAAACCCAAATATGTTTTGCAGTGTCAGTTAATGATCTATGACTATCTACTTAACTTGGAAAACCTGATGGATTTATAAGTTGCTGTTTAATGATCACTTGGTGATCCATCTCCAGGTATATTGGTTCTCTTAAAACACTGGCTGTTAAGTAGAAGGTCTGTAAGGGAAATGCTTAAATACTGGTATAAAAATGTCTGTGATAAAACCAGAAGCTCTGAATTTCATGGTATTTTAATGCTACCTCTGAAGTAATGGAAAAGCCATTTTCCAGCATTTGCTTCAAGAACTTCACTAATAACATTTTTCACAAAGGACCTATATTTTCTTGAATAAGTTATTGTGAAGTTATTCTAAAGTATTTAAAATCATGCAACTAGATGTGATCAGAACTTCTCAGCCTTTTAATTTTCTTTAATGAAAGTTTTCTTAAACGATTTCTAAACATCGTTTCTATTGATACACAATCCAATACAGGAATAGTAATATCAAGTTATTGCTTTAGTATCACCTATGACTCTACAGTACAACTAAGTCTGCCAGTCTATCACCACGAACTAGTTGAAAAATCCATTGATGGCCAAAGCTGAAAACTCATTTGGTGGCTTCAGACAAATCACTGTCATCTAAACTTCATTGCAGAAAAACATTGTGCTGCTTGGTACTTCATTGCAATTGCCAGGAAACAAGGGCGACTTGCAGAGTGACAAAAAGCGCTGACAGAACTGTGCATGAAAACATACGAATAATCAGTGCTTGTCTGGAATATAGACAAAAGGAAAACAAGTATCATAATGGAAAGTGCAACGACTCTTGTCAGCAGCAATATGCATGCCACATAACTCTGCATAGAGGATACACCCTGTGGCCGATCTTATCAGTGAAAAAGTCATGCTACAACTACACAACAGCCCACTCACTACCAGTGGCCAATTAACTAAACTAAGTTTTACTTTGGAGACAGCAGTGATTATTATGCTGAATGAATTAAAAAAAAAAAAAAGAGTAGGCTAGAGATATAATTAAGGGGGATTCTTCAGCAAATGATAACTTTCATCTTTCAAGAGACGGCTTTTTTTTTTTTTTTTTTTTTCCCATTTCTAGCACTGAATACATAAATTTATTTCAAGCCCAACCCTTGAGGCCTGACTCTAATCAAGATTTAGTCTTGGGGCCTGAGGACCATGCTTTCTTAAAAATCACTCTATGCAAAATTATTCAGGAGCTACCCTAACTGCTTTCAGAGATGTGAAATCTGGACTCTGTACTGTCTTCCAGCAATTTTAACTGAAGCTTAAGGGCCTTTGGATCTCCCTCATTCGATTTACCTAAAGAATATAATACTGTGTTCCTCCTTCTGATACACAACTGATAGCTCCATAGGTAAAGGTGCCTTCAGGGGTACTCTTCCAAATCAAAGCCTTATATCAGTGAACATAAAGGAGGAAACTGCAGAAGTTGACATGTGTTTGCCTCTCACCAAGTGCTTCCTTCCCTCAATCCCACAGAGGTGTTCCTTGACAAAAGAAATATGTGCAGCTTTTCTCCTCTTCTGAGGTGCCAGAACATCCATTCCCTGCATAATTTTAGCTCCTTTAGTCTTACAGAATTAAAGAAGAAAACTACCTTGAGGTCTCCTGAGACACCATAAGGCAAGTTTAATTTAAACTCCTCTGCTTGCTTATCTGGCAGATTCGACTCTAAATAGCTGCCGTAAAAACTGGCTGAAAAGATTCCAAAACATTAAAAACCTGTCCCAGAAGAAAATAAACATCTATTTTTAAAATAAAGTTTCAGAAAGTCTGAAATTTAGACCCTGCAACTGAATACTCAGATACAACGTTTTCATGAGTTGCTCAGTTTCCAAGTTGAAGAGCAACTGAACATTAGTTCTATTTGTTCAATTAGTTCTAATTTGTTAGACAACAGGTTTGGTAAACACAAATGTAATCAGCATTGGCCATAAAATGGCAGAAAGACAGAAGAACCATTTTCAAAGGGAAAAAGAAGTTTTACTGACATCAATATCTGTATACAGTATCAGTTGCCCAGAAGCCCACCACCAACCTTCCATGACTCCACACCTTATGAAAATGCCCAAAGGAAACAGGGTCAGTTTGAAACACAGTACAGCAAAGCTACCATATTTCAATTCAGAAAAATACCTCCCCAGCTGTTAAAAATGTAGTTAAATGTTTAATGCATTAAGGCTTCCCGTGAAATGCTGGTGACTGAAGCAAGTCGGTCAGTTCCTCCAGTAGCTTGACTAGTGCAAAATTCTTTGCTATTTTGGGCTGGAGTGGTTCAAACTGATGACTGGTAAATGGTCATTGGCCACAAAATGATAAACCATTACAGCATTACCTTGTGATTACATCTGAATTCTGTATACTTGCCTCAGACACCTTTAGTTGGGTTTTGGTTGGGGTGAGGTTATTCTTTTTGTTGGTGGTGGTGGTGGGTCTTTTTGGTTTTTTTTTTTTTTTGTGTGTGTTTTTTTTTCCCCCCCTTCAGGTAATTCAGTAGCAAAAGCATTAAATGATATGAGTAAGTGTTCCGAATTTCAGAATGCAAAACCTTTCCGCCTTTTAGTAAGGTAAATTCAGAAACACTGAAGCATGATGTATGATTTCCATATATGCAGTTATAATCATAATATTTCTAAAAATAACCTCTACATTTAGATCTATTGAATATGCAATAACATATTTGAAATACCTAGATCTACCTATATAAGTATCTAGATATATTTTGTTAGCCTTATTTTCAATGAAAAGGTGAACCAGAGGTCACATAGAATTATAGGGACAACATAAGAAAAGAGCTTCCTGCAATTTTTTTTTATGGAAGCTATATTCACAATGCACTGATTAAGAGTCATGGAATTTACTAGTTTTGTTCATGAATAGGAAAATTGCAGTTATTTCCTTACTTCACAACAAAGCATACTGATGCAATACGAAGGTTAAATTATTTCTTACCTGCACAGCCGCTGTAGCAGTATTAGCTTCAAGTGTGCATGAGTTTTTAGCTTAAAAGGTAATATACACACAGGATACTGATCTATCTAGGCACAGCATGTGTACCTTTGAACTTAGAGCCTTTGAGGGCTGTGTTTTGAGCACAGATTTATCCTCCACATGCAATAAACTAAATTCATATGGCATTCCTGAAAAAAAAAAAAAAGAAAAAAAGAAAGAAAAATTCTATGCTTCTGATTAATCAGACATTAAAAACCCCGAACCTGTGTTTCCAATATTAACAGAGAAAAGTAACACATTCCTAGTTTTTATGCTTACAGGCAAATAAAATACTAAGGAATTATCTGTGGACGCAGAACAGATTTACATATAGATGTCAGACAGCACGGCAAGCCCATACGCACAGCATAACTATACATTGCAGAAGATAAATCTGAGAACAAGCATTTCTTTGCTGCAGCCTCAGACAATTAGAATATTCTTCCTGCCTGGCTACACTTCTTAAATCTTTAAACTGCTCTGGCAGTGCCATCATTTTCTCACTAATTCAGAAACAGGCAGTACTTGGTGGCAGTATGATAGATGCAGGGAAAGGTCCAAGATGGATTGATAGCCATACTTTTGGTGCTACAAAAATAAACTGATTCAGTAAACAAGAAGTTTCCTTATCAAAATGCTACCAAGGAGTACCTGACCTTTAAGGGACAGGTCTTTTGCCACATAATAGGGGGGAAAAAAATGTACACAGAAAACCTTTTATTTTAAGGTTGACATCACTAGCATTTTCTATTTAACATACTACCCTATAACAAGAGGAAATTCCCTTGCCATTTAAATGGTCACACTAACAGTGATACATTCAGTCTGACAAAATGACATTTTCAAATTGGGCAGAGCAACAGCTGAAAAACTGTAGTGTTTTCTGCAGACAGCAGGTGCTCATATGGCTCTGTAGGCAGCCAGGGCTAGTGGTAATTGCAATTACAGTGATCTGTGCTTGCTTATCTTGGGGAAATGCTAAAAGCAAGTGCTATATTAAAGAATCTGCGGATATTGACTGTGCAAATGTTTTGACGTACCATATTAACAATAAAATGACCCCCTTTAGGCCTCAACAGACACAGCCTTTAGCTCCAATTGCAGAAAGTCACAGCCTTGTCAGAGCTTGCCCTTGACCTAAGTGAAAGTCATAGACTGAAAGACACAAATACATGCCATGAGAGGAAAAAACAGCTAACAGAAGAGCACGCCCCTCCTCTCCCTCAAATGCACTGGTGATAGAGTTGTGGCCTGAAGATCAGCAAAAGAATTTCTTCCTATGGAAGTGAGACTTACAGCCTTTTCAGGCTACTCATACACTGAAATAACAGTGTAAGACCCACACAAAAAGAAAGGTGCAATTTATATCTCTAAATATCAGACTTATTCCTAGAATGTGGGAAATGGCTCATTTGACTAATAATTCTCCACTGCAAATCAGCTAACCAACAGTATTAGGAGTACTTAAAAAAGATTATTAAAATAGCCTGAATGCTTTAATATTTTTACAGCATGAAGCAAGCAAAGCAGAAAGAAACATCCAAATGGAACATAACAAGTCCAAGGAGAGAAACTATCTGGGAGCTGCAATATGTATTAGAATTTATTTTTAATGAATATCATTGATTTTCAGACAGATCCATGAGATGGTTTCTCTACACTCACTGCTCCCCAGCACTATCATAGTACATTTAGAGCTGCCTTAGAATGTGAGGGAGGACTGAAAATTGCTGAATTAAGAATAGATAATAGTACTGATAAAGGAAAATATTTCATATCAAAAGGAAACAAATAATTATCAGGTTTCTTAATAAAAGGTGTTCCACATGAAGTTTAGACTACAATAACAGCTATTTTGAGAGGAAATTTCCAAGCAGAAAATCAGATGTCATATAATACAAATTAGTCCATGGAAAATACCAACAGATATGACTGCTGGTTTCAATTTTTTGCTGAAAGCTGTTTATTGGCTGAAGATGCATCATTAATACAAACAAACATTGCAACTGCCGTTCATAATGAGTAATATAAACAGAATAAATCAATTAATCTAGAAATTAAAGATTTCATGGAATTGATTATTATTTAAAAACACTGGAAATGAGACTTCCTTTAATGCAAACACTGCATTTGAAGTCATCTTCAGATGTATCCAACATTCTAGCTAATTCTGTGCTATGTACAGAGAAAAATATATTTTAGATAGATAAAAAAGAAAAAGATATACCCAGAATTTATGGGTTTTTTGAGATTTTTTGTTATATTTAGTTCCAGTGAAATCTTCAAAACTTTCAACCAAACTCAACCAAAATTTGATTTCTTCTTAACTTGGAAGAAAATATGCTCATATAGATGAGTTAAATATGGATACAGGTTATTCAAGAGATCTGTGGTTGCAAGACTGAACAACTGTCTTCTACACTATGATTCAAGAAGAAAAATACCAGACCAGAGCACTACCATAAAACCCAAACCCAAACATAAAAGCAAGCAAAAAAATAACCCTCCAAACCAAACCCAAGACCCATCTCCAGCAATCCTTCAGCATTTTCCTCCTGGCCTAAAGAAAAGCAACTTTCCCTCAATGTTGGGTATTCTGTTAACTCAGTCATCATTTGTGGGTACTCCTACAGTTTCCATTCCTGTCAACAACATAAGGCAGATAATAAACAAGATGTGGCACATTGGCTGCTAACCAAATAGTATATCTTTAAAATTGACCAGATACTCTTTTTCTTCACTATATATGTGAAATGGGGTTGCATATCACATACCTCTCCTTGAGATGCATGACTGCTAGTACTTAGGGGCTCTCCCTGCTTCTCTCCCCTTGCCAGAAGCTGGAGAGATATGGCAGAGAAGAAAAATAAATAAATAACTCACATCTTAAAGATGTTGCCATGGTGAATTTAGTTTTGCATCTACATGTTCACTGTGGGAGAAGTCAGAATACTGGACAAATTAGAACCTTAACTTTCATAGATGGTTAAATGTTTGCATTTCACATTGTTTAGGTTCTTAGCTGAAGAGCCCAGTTATTTGCAGAAATGATGTTGATCCAAACATCTTAGCTGTGAATGCAAGCAGAAGCAATATTTTGAACCAAACAGTGCCCTGAGAAACATGATGTCAGGCATCTCAGATCAGGCAAATAAATCTAATTGCTGGTTTTGACCATATTCTATTTGCCTCATTCCCAGACTTCCTACTGCTCGAAAACCAGCATTTTCTATGCTTTCTGTGATGAAACTCTGGAAAAACTAGTCTTTAACTAGGGATAATGATACCAAGACCAATTCACAGTAGTATTGCCAATAGATTTAGTAACATTTAAATGTTTAGACTGTGTAATGATTAAACACATTCAGAAACTCACAAGGATATAAAGTGTGTTATGTGAACAGGGTTTGAATAATGCGTGATAAAGCAGGTATAGGGACTGGGCACAAAGAATGAACAGAAGAAAGGAATCAAAAAGGAACAATCTTCCCTGAATGAAGAATTTGGGGGTGAAAAAAAAAATAGTGTATGCAATACAATTACAATGTATATGCACAAGAATATTAAATGGAGACCCTGAAAAAAACCTTCACAACATCTCCTAGCTCCTAAAAGCTAAGTTTCATGACCTTAATAAGGCTACTTTAACACTGCTTTTGTGTATATTATATAATCCTAGTTTGCTTATGTCTTATGCACATATTTCTCAACAAACATACCCTCACATTATTATTTCACAGCACATATCTTATTATTTCTGTTTCATTTACACCTGGAACATTTTGCTTTATGCATCTGCCAGGTGCAAGATGAAAAGCAGATTACAACACACCATACTATCACAGCATTTAAAGCAAGCTCATGTGTTTTTATACTACACTGCATTAAGAATATATAGTGCAGATGTAGCGCAAATAGGTATAGTATAACTGTTCTTGCCGAAAGCCTTTATTGTCACCATTTTCTCCTCCTTCAACTCACCTCAAGCTGATGCTGCCATTGTCCCACACATTTCCACAAAGCTATCCAGACAAGGCAGCAGCTGACCTAAGGAGTCCAGCAGAGTTTATGAGATCTGGTAGCTCAACTCCCCTCAAATGCTGCTGTGCTGACACTAGCACACCAGTGGGGATAAGGGTGCTATGTGAGGTCCTACGCTTTGTAATCCTGCACTTTTCCCAGCTCTACATCAGATCTGCAAGTGACCTTAGGTACCTCCCTTCAGCTTACCACAAGACCAGTTTTACTTATAGTCTTTGCCTGGCCTATTTGTGAATTTTTGGAGGACAGATGCTCATTAACATATATAATGTCAGATATGATAAAGCAAGTTTTGAAAGGAGCCTCTAGGTGCTACTATAATACAAAAACCTTAGACATTTTTTCTCTATTCTTGATGAAGATAAGCCAGAGCTGTTGACACTTCATATGCAAAGCCTCAGAGAAATTATATGAATATCAAATCCCCTCCTTTACTACTATTGCTTAAGAGAAGTTTTTTTTTTTTTTTGAATGCCTTTCCTTTTAATGACAACATCAAAGAAATAAGGAAAACAAATTCTGCATTAGGAAGGCTGTGTCAAAAAACATTTCACTTGAAACAAGGCACCACACAGAGCTGACAAGATGAGAGATTTAAACACTAATTAGCATCAATTTCTTGATTGAATTACGATTTCAAGAAAATGTTGTGTGACCTTCTGAATTAAATACTATTTTCTGTTTAAGCATGTATTTCATTGTCAAAACCAGTTCCTAGATTTATAGGCATGGATCGTACATTTTGAAAGTTTGATTCTTACATATTAGCCCATGTTTCCATATTTATAACCAAAGGCTGTGAGGACTGCATTAATCACAGTATTCATATTCAAGACCAGAACTGTCACAGAGTATGCAAGGCACAGTCTCTCTGTCACATTTCTACATGAGAAACAACTAACTGCCTCATATATGCTGGATGGGCAACAGAAAGGATATAGTTGAAAGAGAGTAAAGTCTGTAAGTCCCACCTGATGAACAAACATGCTCTGGACTCCAAAAGTCTCCAAGAAAGCTCTACAGCAATGGCAAAACTGCACATAGATGTTTGTTTTTTTTTCCCTACAGACTTATCATGATCACCCACTTGCTTCAATGATCCCAGAGATGTAGAGGTTTGCAAAAGCATTACAGGTTAATTCACATCTACTTCATGTAAATGCTTTCTTTAATATTCATGTGTAAGAAACAGATTTCATAGATGAATGAACCTAAGGAGAAGTGGGAGCTATGAAGGCATCTTTCTGTACAGCTTTCCCACATGTAACAAGAAAGGAGATTTACACAGAGTAGATGAAAACTGAGCTAAACCGATTTCATGATAGGGGGCCATACACAGAGTGAATGCTGGAAGTCTCAATTAATAAGGATTATAAGCAGGTGTGTTGTGACTGAGATGC
This sequence comes from Psittacus erithacus, assembly GCA_009867235.2. Classification (NCBI taxonomy): domain Eukaryota; kingdom Metazoa; phylum Chordata; class Aves; order Psittaciformes; family Psittacidae; genus Psittacus; species Psittacus erithacus. The sequence goes on along the minus strand of WYDI02008504.1, from coordinate 17,498 downwards.
CAGAACATCAGAAAGACACCCAGGGGACTAGCTCACCTCTATCCTAATGAGGTTTCCTTGACAAAGGAGAAATATGATGATACAGGCAGTCAATATATAATTTATGAATTCTTGCCTGCATTATAATGTTGACACGTAATTGCTTTAAAGAGGAGTGTATGCCTGCGGGAAAGGGAACTGAAACACGTCTCTGTGGGAAGCTGAATCAGGTGAAGTAGTTAACTCTAACATTGCTGCCCTGACCCCTGTTTTCATGCAAGAATGCTGGACCAGCTTTTAGACCTCAGTGGCTTTAAGGAAAAGTAACAAACAGTATAAACCAAAACCCAAGATGTAAGGTGCTAGTTGATCTTCCTGTGTGCTAAAGTGAATATTTAAAATTTATAGAAAGTGGTGAGGGCTTACTATTGACATTTCCATTGCAAAAAATAAACTTTCAAACTGAAATACATAGTATTTCATATATACTAAGCAGCAAATTCTGAGCCAAATGATGCCAGCACACCCTAGTATATTTATCCAGAGGCAACAGAACCTCTCCTTACATTGATATTCAGAGTAAGATATGTAGAAAGATACTGAGGATTGCTGTAGTCTCTTCACTACTCCACTTGCCTTACCAGTTGGTATTATGTGCTTGCTGCTCAATGTCTTTTAATTACAGAATAGCTGTTTTCTACCCTGTATAGAAGGTTTGCCTGGCTTTTTAAACTAGTGAGCTGCAAAAACAATTAGGACACTGTTTACCAGATCACACAAAATGCTCAAACAATACAGCACATTTATGCAAAGCACAGGCCTCAAGATTAAAGGATTAGTTCAAATTAAACAATCATGATTCTTTCTCTGCAATTTATACCACTGCATTATGTGTTGGAATATTGAAAGCCTACATCGGGACTTCATTTATAATGAGCTTTAGGACACCTCAAGAGATAGCTGTGACTTGTTTCAAAATATACAAGTTCTATGCTGCTGAATAATACCACAGTTTTGTTCCCTGTTTCATTAGTAGGCAATGAAAAAAAGCCAAAGAAAAATGCTTTGAATAATTTGAAGCACAAGGAGCAGATAAAAAAAGAAATCAGATGTCATAATGCCACGATTGTTTCAGTGGACCTGTCCTTCTGAAATTATTATGGATGCCTAGACGTACAAGGAGACCTTCAATTATAAAAGTATAATATAAGAAAGAAATCACAAAAATCTCTGCAGGTGACTTACAGCGGGCGAACCTACTGTTGTGGATCACTGAGACAAATAAGCAGGTAAATGCAGGCATTTATACCATATGAAGTTAAACCCGCACCATTTATGTTCAGCTTTCACTGAAGCTCTAATAGATTCAAAGATTAAAATTGCCTGATATATTCCAGAAATCCTAAGTGACACTACTATCATTTAATGAGCAAGAACTCAGCAACCCAAGAAATGCTCCTACCGTATTCTCATGGAGCAGTACTGCATTTTGAGGAAATTAATGTGGACGTATTAGGACTACATTCACCCTTTCTAGAGATAGTTTATACCTCTCGGAGAGTATAAAGCCCAACATTCTAGCCCTAAATAACAACCAAAGCATCCAAGGAAGGAGGCTCTTTCTACTACTACAGTGATGTAGCTGCCCACCATCTTACTTTCCCTGTGTAATGGAAATGGATGGTGAAATACTGTACATCATCATATCTGGAGAAGACAGGCCAGGCTGTCAACAGGGTAAAATGCAGTTTCATGTTGTCAACTCTCAGTATCCAGGATTTTAGATTAATAATAAGGCTCAGCTACGCACACAGAATCCCAATTTTTCCCCCACCCCAGCATACAAACCAGGCAGAAATTAGAATTACTGCTGTTTTGCTGATTCCTAGCATCGCCTTTGTGCTACTATAAAGCTTATGTAGCCCACTGCATAGAAACACAGTTAATTTTTGGTTTTGATGAGTATGAGGTTTTTTTTATTTTATTTTTAATTTAAGAATATACAGCCAGCGATACAACAAGTCATTTGATTTAACCCAAAGGATGGTAAGTATGAGGAATGTATCAAGATCTGCTTTCAGAACTGCCAATACAAGTAAATGAACACTTAATGTGGTATTTTGCTTTCATATGTTAATTTCAGATTCACAGTTGATACCATATATTCAAAACTTAAATAAGGCATAAAAAGGCTCAAAAATACAGACTCCACTGAATAAAAGCCAATGTATCTATCTAGTTAAGCTGCATGATATAATAAAAAAAATTGACATCAAAGAAACTACCTCATTCAGACCTTTCAAAATACTTGTCATTAAAAGATGGTTTGTTGAAACTTCAGACAGGCTAAATGTATGCCACATTTTGAGTGAAAGAATTACCTTTCCAGGGTTGCAATTACAACTGTACTTAGTTGTCATGGCAACCTGGCAACATATAGATGTTGTCAGATGAAGACATTAAGGGGCAGATAGCGATTTTCAAATCACTGCATGCCAAATGTCATTTTTCATGGGTATATCTGTGTTCAGTTAGGAAAAAAAAGATCAAAAAATGGGAAATTGCCATTTTAAAACAATGCTTAAATAGCATTCAAATTGCAGCACCCATACCCCTTTTTTCTGAGCTATTTCAGTATTCATAAGGTTAGTGTCTGCTTTTTATTCTTTTTTCAGTTAACATGTTCCCAAAAATTAAGCACGACATGGGGAGTTGAAAGGCAAACAGTCCTTAAGTCCTGACATTTCCCTCCCCCTTTTCTTCCTATTTTAATTGTCCTGCTATCTTGACTTCTATATTTTCACTCAGATGTTCTTTTTGACATGTACTCCAAGTTCTTTTGAGACAGCAAAAGGGAAAATGGATCTACACTAAAAGCCAATGCTGAGTGTGCTGCAATGATGTGAAGTTCTGCAAATACTCCAGCTGCTATGTGTTTGTAAAGGTAGAGGCAGAATCCAGAAATATCCAATACAAACACAGCTTTCAGTTCTCTTCAATAGGCAGCTCCTACTGTGGTGCCATCATCTATACTGTTATTTTCACTTGTACTGCCCAAGGTGGCTTTGTTCTGTTTTATGTTATGGGTTTCAACAAAAGTTTTCCGAGTTGGTGCTCAGTTATTTATATGGGCTTCTCATACCATTATGCTGTATTCATTAATACCGCAACATATAGTAGCAGTTTGAAATGGATCAAGCCTGAAGATATGCTTGTGCATCTTTCCATGTGACCAGAGTGCATGCAGGTGTTTCTGCTGTGGGAAGACGTGCCAATCCAGCCTAAAGTTTGCCTGAATACTAGATAGTGGAAGCAAGCAGAAAGCACACAATACAGTCTGAATCTGTTTTGGGCAAAGCTATTCTTTCAGAGCTTTCAAACAAATTGGAACTGGAATAGATTGTTCACCATTTACATAGTTGAGGTGTTTTTGATCTGGTATTAAACTGTCTCAAAACTCAAATTCATCAACCTTACCAAACTCCACCTTACTAAGAATTTGTCTGGTTCATTGAAACACCTACGCAGTACAAAACTAGACACTGAAAATTCAAAATGAAAAAATGTTTAACTCATTAGTTAAGTATAATCCAGTTACTGAACTTAAGAAGTACAGATTTGTTATGACAAATGTCAACACAAAGTTTTTTTAATTTTGTTTTTTAAATAAACTCAAAAGCATTTTATTCTGTTATTGCTAAACACCTTCAGTAATCTGCATGATTTAACAAAACACTTTGTTTTCTGCATAGGAAGAGACAGTGCCTACAGGGTTTAATAACAAAAAAGAATAAAAATTTTAGTGAGATGGATATAAGTACATACTGGAAAACAATTTCTTTAAATGGGAAACAATTTTAGTTGGTATTTGTAACAAAAGCTTAGGTTGTTCAAAATATCTAGAAATGTCTCCATAAAATTGTACGATTTCTATCTTGAGATGATTGGGTTTGTGTTTTCAGATTTTCACTGTTTGCGTGCTGAAGAAGGATCATCAAGAAAGCTAAGCAGCACTCCTCCATATGTCTTTTCAGAATTATGTTTCAATATTCTCTTTATTTCCTTAACAACTGCTTCAGAAAAAGACACGGCTTTTATAGTTAAATTCTATCAACTCCCAAGTTTGTAAAAATGAAAACACTGATAAGTTAGAGAACATTTTTTCTTCTTTTGTGTAAAGAAAAACATACTTATTAGTTCAGCTTCGCATAAGAGAAGGAAATCAAAAAAGTAATATAAGGAAGCCACAGAGCCCAGCTATCCTACTGTGCGGTAATCACCATCACAAAGTAGAACTTAGGCCATTCCTTAGCAAACACTGCATAAGAGAAAAGAACATGAGCATTGGAAGTAGGTATGCATATGTATACAAAGAAAGAAGCAAAAGTCTTTTATTAGTCCCAGTTCTATATTTGGACCGCAGTGACATTTGAAATTTCTCTTTAAAATTAAAATACACTAAAGATTTTCTTGACACTCAGTAAATTACAAAATCTGGTCAATAATTTGATATTCTAGTCTAAAAGGCTCTTCTGTCTTCTGGTAATGGATGCTGATCAATCAGATGTCTATATTTTTTGAAATATTTTTCTAGAACTCATATCTGTATCGGTTCTCTTTTATCTCTGATCTGAAGCAAAACAAAACCAAAAGAACATTAATGAATGTTCTTTTTGTTAACGGTCAGATAATGAAGTATGCCCTTTTTTATGATCTTAACATGAAGACAATATACATCAGTCCTGGCTGTGTTATGCCTTTGCCAGTAAGAGAATCTATGAAAATATAGGTATCTGTCAAGCCAAATTTAGCCTGAAAGAGCCACCTGTTTTCGTATAAGCCTCCAAACATGCATCAGACTAAAATGGCCTTCAGTTCCCTCTAACTACACTGGGCTACAAGTTATCTCTGTATGGAGTCAGTGATTAAGACTTTATGGGCTTCCATGGTCAATAAAAGTTCATTGTTAATCTGTAGGTGACCTGGGATTGCAATTATTGCTTATACCATCTGAAGCACTGTAACTTTCCCAGCAGGTAAAAACAGAGCTTCTAAAACCAATTTACTAGTCTTTCTTAATTTCTTTCCATTAGGAATTTTAAGAGATGACACCAACATTTTTGAAAATGAGGAACCTTAGCGCTCTAGCAGATTTTATCCACAGTTTAAGGGTTAAGGTACAAAATGAACAGAAGAAATGCCAGACCTACCAGAAGACTCTTTTCCTTAGCTGGAGGACACAGGAAAACATGGCTGATTAAGAGGGACCTATATTTTCCAAGTAGGATCAAAAATTATCCTCCTGTATCAATAGAAAAAGATACAGTTCCAAAATTGAAACAGAAATAACTAAAGGCCAGTCAGAGTACAAGCTATCCCTCTAGTAGGAAGTGGAAACAGAAAGCCCCTCACCCACCACCCCATCCCTTTACATAAATAAGAAAATGACACCAAAGATGGCTCAATCACAAAAAAACCTAAACTTGCAGTGAACTTTCATATGTGCTGTCTCTTCACTTTGGCTTCAGAATGAAGCCTTGCTGTAAAAGAGCAGAACACATCACATGAAACTGGAACACCAAATACAAAAATATTTTGCAAGAGATGTTTAAAACTTGAAAGTCCTTTGTAAAACTTCCTTCTGCTAGAAAAAAATCCATCAACATCTCTGACATTAAAGTTCTGTTCATTTTGGATATAATTTAATAGGCCAACCTTAAAATGTGGAGACCAGCTTTGACAGTAAACACTTCAGAAGAAACTGTAAGATAAATGTATCTATACAGAAATTCACATATAAGTTATGGCAGTACTATTTCCAGCCTTAATACATATATACAAATATGCATGCATGGGAATATTTTTTGCAGAGAAGAAAACACTTCCAGAATGTATTAAAACCAAATATGTGCTCTATAAAACAGTTTCTCCTCTCTCCAAACAAATGTGACCTGTCAGGTCCCTAAAAAGCCATTCCAACAAAGAAGAATCAGACAGGTGTTACCAGATCACAACAAAGTAAGTTAGACCCAGTTATCCCAGTATGGAGGCAGGTACCTTGCATTAGACTTAAAGCATGCTCTGGAAGCTTATGTACCACCAAGATGTCCTCCACTTGTGGGTGCTGCCCTGAATTTCATCCTGCAGGATCTTGCATAAAACTAAAAAGCTCTTTATAAACACGGAGGGCATTGAAACTCTGTAATTTCCAGCTCCTCAGATAGAACCTTGAAAGTGACAACTTCATGCTAGTTCCCCCTTTCCTCCCTCTGTACAAATATCAAGCTTGCCTATCTCAGAGCTGCATACAAGACTAAATGCTTTTAAAAGTATATTCAGGATGAAATGAAATTGATTATTACATATGTGATTTTTTTTAAACATTATCTTCCCACTTTATTCATGCATCAGAAACACAACTTGCATATTTTCTCTAAATACTGGGAGAGATAAAACACATTATTTTTTCAACACGGGTTGTGAATAATTCAAGTTCCTATGTCAAACCCAAACTTCTCTTTCAAGGCAGATGTGGTGTTGGGACAAACCAAACTCAGAAGTCTGAAGTATCACTTAAGGAACTGAAGTAATGCAGGGAAATAAGACCTATGAGGAGTTTCATAAGTCTCATAAACTACGACTCTGGTACTTTGCAGAAGAGAGAACTGGACTTTTAGCTCCAGGTCCAAGCAGTGCATACTGCCACAAGTGTGAAAAACTGCTGAGGGAAAGAGATGTTTCTTCAACACATATATAGAAAATTAAGTTGTTGAAATCCCATTAAAAATTTTTCTGTCAACATCTTTCTTCAGCTTGCATTGCTTTAACCCTTTCAAGCCATGCTGTGGCTTTGAAAGGCATAGGGATCTCTGGCGTGATTTACAGACATCTTGACACAGGAAGTTGGAAATCATTTACACAGGACAAAGAAGTACTTACAAGAAGCAGAGGAACTTGCTAGTCTGTCTCTCAATCAATTTGTCAAAGCACTTTCAGGACTCCTTTCAAGGCAGGTGAACTAATAAACTCCAGCAAAGCAGCCACCAAGAGAGCATTCTATTTTACTAAAAGGATTTGTAGGCTTTCCTCTCATTCCATCCCCCATCAAAACACACATACTTTGACTTGCTGGCTCTTATCTCACTCTTTACTATAATAAATCAGATGCTGGAAAAGCTAGGGGAAAGCAGAACAATAGGGTTGGAAACATGACCTTTGTGTGTAGTAATTGAAAACCACAGAGTTCAGAGCGCAGAATGGACTTCTGGACACATCTACGGTGGGAGCTTTGAAGCACGAAATTATCCACTGTTGTAACTCTATGCTTACACAGCAGTGTTGTCAAATTGCAAACTGGGGGTGGGTTAAATAATTATAGTTCACTGCATTAGTGGACAATTACAGGATCAAAAGTACTATACAGGTATGCTATTACAATATTTACAATACTGTAATTCTTTTCTTCTCCTGGGGCAGCCATTGTTTGTGCCACCTGTTAGAATGTATCAGTTGTAGAAGTGTACAGAAGCAGCTACTGAGACTGAAGGGCCTCCAAACAGCTTCAGAGGGCACCTGAAGCTATTTGCAGGCATCTTTCCGTATCAATACTCCCACCATTATACTGTGCAGGCTGAAACCACATTGGAAAGATTTTTTAAAAAAATAATAATAAAGAAAAAATCCAAGCATAGTTAAGGACAAGGGTAACAGAGTATCTGAAACATAATTCCCTGTCACCCCCGGGGGTCTCTAACTTTATTTACCAGTAACTATAGCTACTGGTAATAGTAAGTAGCAACCATTCTATTGTCCAGGCACAGGTAACATGACTCAGATGTAAAAAACTTGACACTGCAACTTCTATGTTACCATAAACTAACATCATGAGTAGTTTCTGATTCTGGCTTAATTTATTCCAGAAAATCCTTATTCTTCACCCTAGATTACTCAAATTAGAAACCCAGTGTCTTGACAACCTCACAATCCCTTGCCTGCTACATCTTTCAGTATTTTATTATCAAATCATAGAATCAACTAGGACCTTTAAAATCATCAAGTCCAACCGTTACCCCAATACGACCAAGTCCATCAGTTCCTTTGTCTTTGGAAAAAGTGTTGTCTGACTGCAGGAAGCCTATTTATCACTAAAAGGTGGAATGCCTTTTTTCAATAATAATTTTTCTTCAATTAAAAAGACACTGTCTTCATAAGCAAATGAAATGCTCCTGGGGAAGACTTCTGTTTTCTGTGTTGTTCACCAGGAGGATCTTGAATATGGTATCAGGACATTTCTACATGAAGCAGTGCTAACCTCTAGTTTTCAAAGACTTTTAAAAAAATACTTTAAAATTCACTAAGTCACAAACGCAGTGCAAGGGAATGGAAAGGCCATTAAATAAATAATAATAACAAAAAAAAGGTAAAACTTTTGAGAATTAGACTACTAAATGAAAACTTTAAGCAAATCATTGCAATTCAATGCCAGCACCACTAAAGTCAGTGCTAAATTCCAAATTCTGTAAATTAAATACAGAGATGGTGTTAGAGAAAGCTAGCGATTAAGGCTTATAGCCATCTGCAGAAGTAAAAAATCATATCTGACCTCTTCAACCACAGACAGCAAGAATATTTCTTTTCATCATTCACACCACAAAACATGATCATACTTATGCCCATTAACTTTCTTTTCCTTGGCATCTTCAACAGGAATTATTTTTTTCTTTTCCCCATCCTAGTCTTTCCAAATAAAAGCCAACAAGCCCATCTATCCCAAGTACTTCAACTTCTCCACTTACCCTAGTTATATATTTGTCTATAAACCCATTCAGACACCCTGGCATATATACTACACGGTTTTATCAGTTGAGTTGAAAACTATGAATGAAGATTTTTTTTTTGTGTAGTAGACCAGGAAACTGAAATATCTATGTCATACAAGTAGAAAGTAGAAGCCGGAAGTGAAATTTTCTTAGCTTCAGAGTTCCAGTTCAACTTTCCTGCCTCCAGACGAGGGCTCCTACTTCAGAAATTTGCTAGAATAAGCCATTTTAGTTTTCCCCAAGGATAGCTATGAAAACACAGCTTGAATGTGGTTCTTTTATACCACCAACATCTTGGCTTTTCATAGGCATGTCCAAACACAATTTCCTAATTATTTTTTTATTGTGTAGTAGTGTTAAAATTTATAGAAAACAAGTAACTTGCTAAGAGCTGGGGAAAAAAGCTTGTTTTAAGTCGAATCAGAAATTTTCTTTTTCTATCTTAACGTCTTTCATATTAATGTTAAAAAAAAATATTTTCATTAAAATGTTAAGACAATATTTTTCAAGATGATACACAAAAGGAAATAAATTACACCTGCATCCTCGTAACAGTGTATTATGCACAGCAGTATTTTAATATGATTCTAAAGTCTTATATCTATATTTTTGACATGGAAAAAAAGTAGAACAAAAATAAGAAAATATAAATCCACTGACTCAATTTATTTTGAAACAAAACAAGCCTTTTGATCTTAAAATCTGTAGCAGAACTGCACTGTTTCCGAACAAGGAAACCATCAGGAACAGAACTGTACAAATATACTGCCCATCCTCTTCAGATGCATGTGTGAATTCACTTTTGACAGACAGAACTGATTTTATTTCTCCTTGTGCTCTGCTTATGCATAGCAGTATTTGTTACATGTGAAAGCTATGGTACAGTGAGAATGTAATTTAGGCTTCTATCATGCTGGCCTCAGATAACATACAGTTGTCTCTACGTTACTATCTTAGCACCATTAGTTTTATGCTTTAAGACACAAGAGCAAGCTCTAAATCAGGCTCTACTTCTACACTTCCTACACTTAGCAGTTGCATTCAATGTTGCTTGCTAAATCATCTCCAGCAATTTTGGTTACAAATGATTATGCACTGTAATGCCAGACTAGAGTGTAATCCCCGTAAAGTGTAGCATGTCTATACAAACCTTGTTAACATGAGGGAAGCTGGAAAACAGAAACAAAAGAAAAACCAACAAAGAATCAAAACCCTAAGTACTGAACCTGGGTGGCCTTATTTCTATAAGTAAAAAAAAAAAAAAAAAAAAAAAAACAAAAGTAAAAAAGAAAACCAGAATTAAACCCTTTTAGGGAAAAAAAAAAATAGAAAAATTCAAAGAAAAAATAATAAAGCTTTTAAGAAAGAATACGCCACATAAGCTGGGCCCCCAACTGCAGCAGGTAGGCACACAAGTAAAGGACAGTTGTCAAAGTAGGGAAAGGAAACCAGAAATCCTGTGTTTAGAAATACCACCAATACAATCTGCATATCATATTTTACACACAATTTCAGACATACCACACAAGTTTAAAAAGAATAAAGCAGCTATATGAAGTTTCCTAAACTGATATGGAGGGCACAAGGGATCAAGTTCCCTGGTAGCATGTAATTTAAAACCCCCATAATTATTAAAGAACAGGTACTAAGCTATATTACGTCCTCAGACTTATGAGCTTGTGTCATCTATAATTTTTCCCAGACCTTTGTCAGCATCTCCCACAATCTAAAAAAGCTTTGGAAGAACCATCCATGGTTCCTGCTCTCCAGGAAGTACACAGACCAGGCCTATAGTGAAGCCAGCCATGACTTTGGCACTGATCTTATCAGGTACTTGGAACATGGGATTAGAGTAATTTTGAAGGAGCAGGCCTGCACAATGCAAAACAGAAAGAAAGTATAAATGGTCTCAATTGCCAGTGTCGAAGGTTCAGCATACTAGGAGTTGACCCACTTGGAAAGATCCTGGGTCAGCTGCAAGCTGTTTGAAAAAAAGCCAGTTTCTTTCTGCCATTTTATTCCCACTGATAAGGAAACAGGTTGCCACATGTAATGATAATAATATGAATTGTAGTGAAATTAGAAGAAGACAGAGTTCAAACTGAAGAGTATAAACAAATACGGTGGTGATGTGGCTGAACAGACAACTCATTTTAACAACAGACTACACTAAGGGATGGCTGAAGAGCACAGCAGGGGAAAAACAACCAAGCAGGCAGCAGCAAACTATATATCCCTATTTTCAGCAGTAAAAGTAGCTTCATCAGCAGTTCAGAGGAAGGCTGGGCAGCATGAACTGAAGATGCCACATTCTACATGCACATTGAATACTTTGCACAAGGCTTCTCTTTAGATTCAGACAGGTGTGCAAGTACTTGCAGGGTTTAAGACGGACCAGAGAACTGGAGGAGCTGAGGATCTGTCATAATGCCCATGCTTTGGGCAAGGCATATAAAAAGGCCAGGGCAAGGTGCTTTTGCTGTTATGTGAAAGAGTATTTCCTCTACCCTTCCAAAAGAAATCCCCCTTTTACTCCAGCCAAATGCCACAAATCAGGACTTTTTTACTTAAAATGCCAACTGAAACAGAAATACATCCTTGACTTGACTATTATTTGTTTGGTTCTTTTTAACTCTAACATTTTTTTTTTCCCCCAGGACAAGACATATTAGAATACTGAAAGATTATCATGTTATTCACTGACAGTTAAGAGAGGGAATTTGTATTCTACTTGGCATGTACAGCAACTGACAGAAACCACAGAGGGATTTCTTCTTCTTAGTTGTTTTTTGGGGTTTTGGTTTATTTTTTTTAGTTTGTTTGCTGAATTTCACCTGCTACAGGTTAAGTTACCGAACACACATTTACGTACATGCACATACGCTTACAGAAATTCTTCTCAATTGTACACAAGAAGTACTGTACCATTGATCTGTTCTACGCAGACTAGACAGTTACCTGGCCATAAGTGAGATTGATTGCAGTACAGTTCAAATTTAATATTCCAAATGGTATTGAACTGAAATGCAAAATAACCCTTAAGATTAGGTTCTAATGTATTTGATGAACTTAATTACCACTCACAGATTTTCAAGATATGTTTTCAAAAGTATAGACTTGACCATCCTTTAAAATATTCCTGTTTTGATATCACAGACAATGGATTCCTATTGACAAAATAACTGTGTACAGTCACTTCACTAAATGTTGTAAAGAACAAAAATCTGTTATACTGAAAATCACCAGTTCGCACAGATGAAGCTACAGGTGTTAGATGAATTTTAGAATAAAAGGCTCAGACTTTACCTTGTACATGATTTCGTTTGATCTTCTGTAAATAATTCTTTCTTTTCCCATGATCAAACAATACATTTGACAGTACTGAAAACATGTTGCTGCTCTCAAATTACTTTTACGCGTTTACAAGTTTCCTGTATTTTCATATCATGTTACAATTTGACGTATTATTAGCTGCAAACCAGATTATTCTGTTATAGACTCCTACATCATTCCTTATAGCTTCACTTCATTAAAAGTTACGAAATTATGGTTATTATAAATATGAAGGCTAGCAGATTAATCAGAGAGGCCTTCAGAAGCGGACATTTGCACTTTAGAGATGTCCAGTGCATTACTGTTTTTAATAAGCAAAGTAATACATAAAGCTTAATTTAACATACCAATCATACATTTATAAACAAACACATAAGAAAAGATGGTATTTTAAGCACCCAGATCCACACAAACAAACAAACAAAAAGATCTGAGAATAGCTTGCCTGCCTCTTTTTTATTTATTTATTTTTTTCTTTTGGAGCAGGATAATTGAGAGTCTGGTAAAACAATCTGGTATTTCCACATCTTTTCTGTTTGGCATCACAGATTTTGCTGGTTTGGGCTTTACTCCTCCTTTTAACTTTCCTTACCCCAAAGACAGCAAAAGTGTGAACAATCTGGCCTGCTGCTCTGTGACTTTCCTTTAGAGGAGATGATGAAGAGCTGATGGGAAAGCTCATGCTGCACTGTTAAACAAACATATATATTGGCAGCCATTTAATACTGGAGCTGCCACTATGGCCACGCAGGAGGCAAAGTAATGCCAAAAGCACTCAACTTCATCAGCATATAGAATCCAACAAAGTGCTGGAGGCACACCAGTAAGGCAAAGTATGTGGAAATTGGGATCCTGCTACCGTGGCCACTAGCCTCCATGTGGTTTTTAGGATCTCCTGCTGTTTCCAGGATTAATTTTGCACTGTGTAAACAGATCATTTGGTTGTCTTGTGGATTACTAGAGCATCAAGAACCCGTGGCATTCTAAAGCACACTATGGCAAAAAAAACATTTATCTTCAACAAACAGTAATTGCAAAGATGTATGTGCAATAGCACTGGGATGTCTCATTTCTTATACAAATATGCATTCATCACACTTAAACGAAATGTCATCCATGTCGATGATAGATGAATCTTTTCCTAAACAACAATTTTATTTTTTTTTACAACACATTCCAGTGGCTTTCTAAATGTGTAATGCATTTCCCTGTGAGAATGTAAATAAATGTCTGACAGAGACGATTAAGTCAGCTATCACTTCAATTTGCAGGACTAAGGCATGCCAAAGATTATTCTGATAGATTTCTGTGCAAAGTATGAATATAACTTCATTTTCAGAGGTACACATCTGCTGAGCAAATACATTTAATGGAAGTGAGTTTTGTTATCAGTTCTCTGGTGGTGTCTCTCAACAGCAGTGATGTAGTTGACTGAAGGTCAGTATCTTTGACTTGGAAAAGAAGCTACAGCTTTGAGCATATTACGTAATGTATACCTTACTGGCAAAATGCTGTGCTGTTTCTTTATTTGGCCTTCTTTTGGAAACAGTTTACTAGAAAGGAATAATAGAAGTTTGGGAAGTTAATGATACTTAAAACACAGAATAGAAAGAATCTCAGTAAACAGGCATTTTTCTTTCTTGACTAGCTAGGAAAAAGGCTGAATGGATACACAACTTTTATACAACTCCTAAACAACTCAAAATGTAAACAGGTATATATTCATTCTAGCTGTTGTTGCTTTTCTATTGGTCAGAATATATCCCTCAGGAGTAAAGTTTATAAACCTGCCCTGCACTTTCCAGAACTGTGAAGCAAAATGAAGTAATAGTCAGAGCATTAACATGACATGCTTTCCAGCCTCTTCAGTTTATTGTATTACTGTTTACCAATATCATTCATTTTTTTCATGTTCATTGTGGAAACAGCTCTGCTATCTTCCACAGTCAGAAATCTTATGAAGGCTGCTAAGGTTAGAATTAGAACTTTGATCCCTTTTCAAATCAAATTATCTATGTAATTAGAAAGGACACACATTTTACTTATACAAAAAATTCTTAATGGTCTTCAGATTACTTTAAGAAGGCATTGCTCCTTAACCTTCAAAGGCATCTATGATTTCAAATCACTTTCCTAACTCTACATAGTTACACTTAATTAAAAATATTTGCTAATAACTTGAAAACAAACAAATTTAATTTTTCAGTAAAATTGTCTGACAATTCAGCATATTTGAATCCTACAAATATACAAGTTTTGCCATTTCTTTTCGAGTACACTCTTGTGGCATGCAAAAACTAGTTCAATAGTCAGGATTCAGTCTGACCCAACAAATGTACTCACAAGAAGTTTTTCTATGTCCAAATTTATACTTCACTGAAATCAGAAGGGGCAGCATAGTTTCAAGACAGATTTATTCTAAATCACATGACCATGACAAACAGATGCTTAACAAAAAAAATGAAATAGAGCGTAGGCTGTACCAATACTAACACACTCAGAATAATGTTAGTTAGCTATATTCTTCCTTTGTAAGTAGCATTTTTTTACATTGTCTTGTCAAGTTACACAAGATTTCAGCCTACTAAAAAAATCCTCAAACTTCTAAATCTGCAATTTCAATTCTATCAGAAGAAATAAGTATAGAGTATATTTAGACTTCTTTGAATAATAAAAATATAATTATGTACTCGATAAATGTAAAGGTAGTGAGCCACTTTGAAATTTCAGGTGGATAGCTCCACAGATTAGTGGCTTCAAAGCTGGCATGTAAAACTGGTGTCATTGAAAGGCACTAACTGTGACTCATGTTGATCCTCTGTACAGTTTGAACAACAATCTTTGCAGATAATCAGGGGCATTCAAATAATTTACTACTTCTTTGCCACCATCACATCTTAGTAAAAACTAAATTCAGGAAAAGTAGATACACAAACATCTCTGATGATGATCAATGAAACAGGATACAAACAATAAGAGCTGCCAGTAAAAATGCACAGTAAAAAACAAAAGTAAGTATTAATTTTTATTTGCACACCTTCAGGTGCTTCATACCACATTCTTGGAAAAAAACAAAACAAAAAAAAAAATGAAAAAGAAATCTCTTAGCCACTGTCTTGCTGATGGAATTACTCAGAAGCAATCAATATGCAAATACACTTTAACCACCTTATCCACTTTATAGATGTAAGAGTGTATAGTAGCATAGCAGATGGCTATAAAGAAAATGAAGCTGAGTGCAAACTGGTTGTAGATGTTTTGAAGTCTGAGAATTCACTTATCTTCCACAAAATTGATTCAAATTTTCCATACTGAAACCCACAGAAGCTGATCATTTAAATAACTTCAAGAACCTGGGCTTTAATGAGTAACCAACACATTATTTGCAGATAATGCTAATTGCTAACAGGTGCAGCAAGTGAGCAGGGAGGTAATTTCCAAACTGCTGAAACAAAAAGTCCTCAGTACCAGCTCTCTTCACTGAATGCTGGTAGAGAAGCCCGCCTTGCCACTGCAGGCACTCTCAGAGAGCCCAGAACTTGCCAGGCAATGAGAAGGTCCACAAACATCCTCCCAAGCCATGAGCAGAGAGAGGCTTTTCCAGAGGGAAATCTAGGGCAGGAGAAGCATAGGTACAGCTATAAAAGACTTCCAAAGTGGTACTTTATGCAAATATTTATCTGTGCAAACACCTTCTAAGTCAACTTCCTATTACCTTAAAAAAAAAACCCAAAACACAAACAAACCAAACCAAAACAAAACCTCATTAGCACAACCAAATCCTGAAAGGAGAAGGAGGGGAAGAAAAATCAAGATTGTTTTATAGGACACGCTGGATACAGAACAAGAATAAACTTCCTAATAAAAAGAAATACAATTTCTGAGCTTTGGATAGTCTTCAGGTGATGAAATTTTGTTAGACTTCAAAAGAACAGTTGTATGTACCAGTTCAGTCTCTACCATATAGTTACAATTAAAAAATAAAAACCAAAACCAAACCCAACACCTACACATTTTCAATGACCAGGAAAACTGATAGAAAATAATGTATGCTCACACAAAGTGCTAGGGGTAGGTAGATTCAGACTAGCTGAAATAAGTCTAGTCACTGGGGACTGCTAAAGACGCAGTGTGGGGAAAGGAAGACCTAGATGAAAACTACTGCTCCTCAAAGTAAGGCTCAGGCTGGCAGGGAAGCTGCCAGGTGGTTTGACAGGGATTTTCCTTGCTTCTCAAGCCCACAGCCATGCTTCCATTACAAGTAGTTTCTCTTACGTAATTTTATACAGTATTATATTTGTAAAAATATTTCAAGATCACCATCAAGAAATTCGACCATGAAACTGGAAAAAACCTAGGACTGATGAGCTGGCATTTTACCTACTGCATTTTATCTCTTGTAGAAACAACAGCAGTTGAAGTGCTAGCAGCTGGTTGCCTCCATTTGACCTGATTAATATCCGACACTGCAGAGAGGCAAACAGCATTTCAAGATAGCAAAAAGTGCCTGCAAAATTTCATGCCTGAGACTGTGAACTCCTAAAGAAAGAAAAAATACTCCCTTTAGTCTTCCAAACTATTATTCTGCAACGGAAATTACAGACCACAAATAGAGGGGCATATTCAGAAGTTTTGTTTTCCAGTAAACTACAGGTTGAATCAAAGACACAGAACTGTTTGCAAGTAAACAAGTTGACAGAGGAAAGGTCGGATCATTAAAGAATAAACTTACTGAGAATTCTCCTTGTCATTGAGATTCAGCAGAGAGCTTTACACCTTGGGAATGCAGGAATATATAACCGCAGATGGGAAATCTGACAAGAACAAAGTCAAAAGGGATGGAAAAAGAGATGTTCACCAATTCTGCATGCTGATTTTATTATTTTATTTTAAAATAAATGGAATATTTAATTCTATCACAATATATATATGGGGAGATAAGTTGAGGGCAGTTTACATTATTTTGGGTAATGTTAATATCTTTTTCTATGTTCCATTCTTGTTTTGAATTTGCTATTGATTCAGAAAATAATTATTAAAAAACCCTGTCCTGAGCATGAAAATAAGTGTTTATTCAGTATTAAGAACTTCTAGTTTTCAAATCAAACAAATATATAAGTACAATTCTCCAAAAGACCTACTGATTCTTCTTATGTCTTTTAAGACTTGCTATTTTACATATAGAGTGCATGACCTGACCATGATCTGAGGTGGGCACTATTGACTGGCAAAAGGACACAAACACCCCACCTCATTATTTTTTGTTGGAGTTGCATGAAAAACATAAGTATAGTGACAGGACAAGGGGTAATGGATTCAAACTTAAACAGGGGAAGTTTAGATTGGATATAAGGAGGAAGTTCTTTA